>JANHGO010000716.1:0-38599 GCA_024606505.1 Aquila spilogaster
TTAAGCTATAGTTAATAGATTTGAAAACAATAATGACTTACGTACTTCACTGCAGTGATAACAACATTACGCTTTGGCGCTGCTGGCCCTGCCGGCCCTGCCCCGCCGCGCCAACGCCGGCTGCGCCGTCCGCGGGCTCTGCTGCCCGGGCCGCGACCCGGCCTGCCTCAGCGTCGGCTGGCGGCCCGACGGCTCCCACGGGCCCTGCTACTGCGACCAGGCGTGCGCCCGCACCCTCGACTGCTGCCACGACTACGCCGAGGCCTGCCCAGGTGAGTGGCCGGCGGGGCTGCGGCCGCTCCCGCCTCCGGCCGTCCCCGCCGGCCCCCGAGCTCACCGGCACCTGCCTGCCCGCGGGGCTCCGGCTGGCTGGCCGCATTTAAAAGCGCCGCCGGGCTCCGCTTGGCTCCTGGGGAAAGCAAGAAGGGGCAGGCGGGGGTGCGGGTGGCCGAAGGAGGGATGCTGCGGACGCTTCGCTCCCACCTCGGCTGCGGTTCTCGGAGGTGCTGGGGTTCCCCTGGAGCGGGTAGCTGGCAGGGCACGTCAGGATGGGATGCGGCGTGTTTGTACGGGACAGAAACGTGAAATGGGACGCTTCCTGACTGAGTCAGGGTCCCCCAATCCCTTTCCCTCTTGCGGATTGAACTATTACGGATGGGATCAAATCTGCTGCTCCTGTTAGGCTGTGCTTCCCCGCAAAAAGGCACGGACAGCTGCAGCGCCTGCCTGCAGCTCCAGCGTTTGGTCTGGCGAGAGCCTCGACCGCAGTGCCCGTGCAGCTGCGTGCTGGGGTCCCTGGGCAGCGCTGCCTTCCCGGGGGGCACAGCAGCCCTCCCTCCATAAATGTCTTCCGCTCAAGTGCGGACATGAATTAAGGGGATAAGTTATTTTAGTGAGTGGTGCAATCTCATATTCCCTTCCTACAAACAGCATCCTCAAGGAGTCTCACCTGCTCACATAATGCCTTTTTTTTTTTTAAACCTGCATAGCTGTGCCTTAGCAGAGTTTTGCTCTAGGCAGATGGGCAGACATTCCTGTGATTTAATTGCCTTTTTCCTTTCAAGAGAGAGCTGGAAAATGGGTGGGAAATAAGTTCGTTCCAGCGTGATTTAAACAAGCTATGTCTGTGAATGCGGACAGGCTGGCGGGTCTGCAGACCAACAACTCCCAAGTGCAGCAGAGACCAGCGAGCAGAAAAGTGCTGCCCACAGGATCCCATAACCTGCCTCACCCCTGCCCTGAGGCAGGGCACCCCAGGTCTGCAGGGAGGGCGCAGCTTGGCTCTCTCTCCTGCTGTTGGGGCTGTCAGGGAAGGGGCATGTTGGTGCTGGATGTCCCAGTGCCTTTGATGTCTGAACGCGGCTGGGCTGTTCAGTCCTCCTTCAGTACTGCTGCGTCTGAATCCTGCTGCTCTCCGCAGTCATCAGGGATAACTGGGATAGACAGGAACCCCTCGTGTCTGTTCTTCACATTACCGAAGAGTAATAAGAAAAACGTATTTGCAGGCCCTTGTTACGCATTGTGAGCAAAGGGCGGTTGCTGCTCCCTTTCTGTGCTGGGCACCTTTGCGGCAGTACCCGTGTCGCAGCGGCAGCCCCTTGCTGCCAGCCCGGTGCCATCCTGTGGCTCACCGGAGGAATAACAGCATCCTGCTTATGGAGATCAGGCGAGAAAGCTGATTTTGTGCAGGGTGAGGTATTTCTGCATTATTTCTTGTGATTCATTTGTGCTGCATGTAAGGGACCCAGTTCTACTTTGACTTGTATTGCATTTGTAGCCGGGCCTTTTTTCAGTAGTTTTCTTTCTCCCACCACTAAAGAGCTAGCTACTTTATCAAACTGACTTGTAAAGCAAAATATTAAGGCAAAGGCATTAATATCTGACACCAAACAAAACCGAAGAGAGCAGAATATTCCAAATAAATCAGATGCACAAACGGATTATAACGTTGGCTAGCCTACAATCCAATGCACAGGCTTTTTTTGTGGTGCATTGCTGCATATATGGAATTTCTCAATTACTTAGATAATTGATTTAATTCCTAATCTTTGAATAGGTTTAAAAAGCTGTTTGTGGTGACTTTAGACAAAGAAGAAAAGCAATAGCGTTTGAAAGATCTTCCTAAAGTTCCTGAAGACAAGGGCAGTTTCAAATGAGGTTAATGCAGTAATTAGGGGTTATCTGTGTTCCCTGGGAGAATAAATTGAAGTATCAAGCTTGAGCTGCTCAGAAAGGCTGGGATTCACAACAGCATTGAGCAGCTTATGTCCCAATGAAATCAGTGGGGCTCAGGCTTTTGAATACCTTTGTAAGTTGGAGTGCAAATGTCTGTTACTGTAAGGCGCTGAGCATAGTGACTCTTAATCGATTTGAATGGGCTCATCTGCATCTTTAAATTGAGTGATAGGTTGGTAGTGGAGCTGGACTCAGAACCAAGGAATTCCTTGTGCCTGAGGTCAGCGTCATGGGTCAGTGTTTCTGTCCTTGGGTAGTTTGCCTCTCGAGTACTCATAGGGATTTTGATGGAAGATATCTTGCAAGTGCAGCCCTTCTCTTAGTGTATGGAAGGTGGTGCGTGCTGGCCTTTAGCTGGTCACTGGGTGTGTGAGGCACCCAATGGCCAAACCAGCAAAGTAGGAAACCTGATAAGACACCTGTTCACTGGTATGACTGAAGTTTGATGTCCTTAGAAGTGCTGGTGTGGTGTACTGTCATACACTGGCCCAGCTCAGTCACAAGATACAGAAATGCAAGGAGAGGGACTGTAGCCAGCTAAGAAAATTTTTTGGGGGAAAAAAAAAAAAGAGTCTAGGCTGACCTGCAGGTGTTTTTCTCCAAAGGTATTGTTCTTGATGGTTAGGTTGTGTTGGTTAAATAGAACTGACCAAGTATATCATGGGCTATGGTTCTAGGTTGCCTTTGAGAGAGACCAGGAGGTGAATGCTCTTGTGCTTGAGTGATTCCTGTGTTATTCTTGATAGTTCTCTCCAAAGATTCAATCCTATGAAACTCAGTTATGGGCATGGTCATGGGGAAGAGATCACAAAAGGGGATATGTGACACGGAGTGGTACCAGTGTGTTTCAGACCGAATAAATGGGATGTTGAGTGCTGAAAGAAGACATTTCTTTAGCTGCACGGAGGCCAAAACTTAGGAGTTTAGCACTGTGAATACTGTGTGAGAACAAGTAGGGATGCTCAATGATGTGAAGATTTTTGAAGCATTACTTAGTGCAAGTTCCCAAAATTTAAAGTCATGAGTCACATCCTCAGAATATTTTGGGATTGGTTCCAACATGTACAAAGTAGAAACCATTGTATTTCATTGTGATTCTTGAACTCAACTCCAGCTTGCCATGTGATGGTCCAAACTCCATGGCTGGTCATCATTTGCTGTGTGATATCTCACAAGAGACGTCAGTAAGATTTTAGGCTTATTTGCATGAAGGCTTCCTCCTGCTCTTTATTCTGCTCTTGCCCTACCACTCAACTTGACCTTGTCTAATTTTAAAACTTTTCTCAGTTCATCCAGTGCAGGTCCCAGTTTGAGGGGGAGGCTTGCAGTGGTGTAGGAAAGGGAGGTGAGTAGCCCCACATAGGCTAGCCTGGACAACTGGAGCTTCTGGGCAGGTAATTTCCTGGGAGCAGAGCTAGTGGGAACTGCCCAACACAACTGTGGGACAGGTGCGAAATAAGGAAGGTTGTACTGAGCGATGTCAAGAAGTGTCTTTTCTGGAGAAGGCACATCACTGGCATCATTTCTGTAACCTTCCACATCCCTGTTTGTTACTCTTCCTCCAGTTATCCCCTGTGTCGTATCTCAGTGGAGTGTCTGGAGTGGCTGCGCAGAGCCTTGCAAGACAACGTATCGTGTTCGGAGGAGGCACGTCATCCGGGAG
This sequence comes from Aquila spilogaster, assembly GCA_024606505.1. Taxonomy (NCBI): domain Eukaryota; kingdom Metazoa; phylum Chordata; class Aves; order Accipitriformes; family Accipitridae; genus Aquila; species Aquila spilogaster. The sequence goes on from JANHGO010000716.1 coordinate 3,899, forward strand.
CCCAGGAATGGAGGAGAGGCATGCCCTCCTCTTGAGGAGAGGGCTGGCTGCGTGGAGTACTGGACTCAGCAAGGAACAGAGTGCAAACAGTCCCTGAGTAAGTCCGCTGAAAATGTAAGTGTCTGGATAATCGGAGGGAGGACTCTTGCTTGGGTCAGCAGAGCTGATCTTTCTTTACTGTGTTTGCAAAGGGTTGTTTTCAGACACCAGCATGTTTGCTCTGGGCCTGTCTGGTGTAATTGAGAACTGAGCTCTTCACACAGGGCCTTAGAGATATCCTTCCCGGGACAGTATTTGAAAGTAGTGCCTGCTGTTTGCTGTGATCTGCTGTGTTTCAAAAGTGAAATGTTACAGGCCTGTTGTGATCTCGCTTATACAAGTGTAAACCTCTGGTGATTTTGTTAGAGTTGGTAGATTTATGCCTGTTTAAAACTTCTGTAAGTGGGTGTTGAGCGCTTTTTTTTTTTCTTCTTTTTTATATATATTTTTTTAATTTTATGAGTCATCTGCAAAAAGTCATGAAGGAGCAACACTCATCAAAGGCAAGATATGAATTCTTTGCACTGGAGCAGAGTGCAGGCAGAGATCTCCAGCCAGTTTCTGGAGAAAACGCCTGATTTCATTTTGTTCAAATCAGCTTTTCCTGACATAACTTTACTGATTTTTAGAAGAATGGCTTGTCATTTTTGCTGGTATTTTGGTGTCAAAATCTGTCCAGTCTGGATGTTGGCTACAACTGACTCCTTCAAACCTATGGGAAGTTAGTATTAAGTGAATATTGCCTCCCCACTGTCTTTTGGGTGTGCCTGATAAGTAGGCTTACTCTGCTCAGGCAAAAATCTGGCAACAATACAGATTCTCTTTTCAGTGAAATGGTTGATGGTCACGGATAATATGAAAATACAAAGTTTGAACTGTTTTTGTCTCCTGCTGAAGATAAAACTATATGACATTAAAGGCCTATCGTACTGTTTTGCAGATGTAAACAGCCTTAGTGCAGTATTGCCGCTTACACTATGTACTCTTTCTCTTTGATATACACAGTCCCGGCATTAATAACAACAGGAGGGTTTGGAAAAGCGAGGAAAAAAAGAGCTGCAGCTGACGGCAATGAAAGAGCAGGGTAAGTCGGAGGCTCAGCACAGGGCCTCAGTCATAGTCCACCTTCAGTGTCTGTCCGGTTGCAGTTTTGGGCCCAGCTTTTTGCTGATCAGAATTGGTGTTTTCCAGCAGAAGGGTGGCACTTCACTAGCAGGGTGCTGCTCTCCCCTCAGTGACAGCAGTATCTGCCGTGCATCTGAAGGTTGTGGGTCTGCCTTGATGCAAGGCCAGTACAAGACTGAAATTCAGCTCTTTGTTCATGGCATCGCTGCTGTTTAAGGTTGTGTGATCAAAAAGCCAAAGACCATTCACTTCAGCTCTTCCCAATGTGGAATCTGGTGCAGTTTGCACTTTTTTACTTAAATGGGGTAAATTCTCAGGGGGCAGAGTTTGCTATCTTGTTGCATGGGAAGCACATCTCTCTCCCATTTAAGCGCCCCTTGGCTGTAATACTGCCTGTTTTCCCTGTAGCACTGTTCCACAGCACAGGTACAGGCAGGGCTGTGTGGAAAGCTCTGTTGCATTTTACCTTTTGAGACACAGCCATCTCTGTGTGTGCTGCTCTGCCTCTGGGCTGGTGCCTCAAACACAGGGGAGCTAGCATCAGCCTTCCCAGTCCTCTTCTTCCCCGGTTGGGGTCATCGCTACCAGTGACGCAGTGCTGATGGGAAAGGTTATCTTCCATCCTGTAAACCCTCGTACACAGCTTCGCAAGATAGTTATTCGCCAGGGATTCTTAGTGCAGTCCCTGGTGGTTTGCCTGTTTCTTGTCGAGTGCTGCCATTCCTGTAAACACTGTGTGGAGCTTCCCAGAGCTGCTCTTGCAGCATGAAGCAGCCATGCACTTGTTGATTTATTTCCCCACATGCTGTTGTACGTATAAGTATTCCCGTAGTGCGTGGGTGCATCCGTCTTCCTCACTTAAGTGTCTGAAGGAAAGAGCATCTGTTCACCCTGAGCCTCCCTTTGACTCCTCATTAGTTGAGTCTTCCTGTAAAATTAAAAAATGTGAGCATGGGTCTATTGCACGCATATTTATCCTTGCTGTCTTTCCCTCAGATAAGACAAGGAAGCAAACTGCTCACGTGGTTCAGTGTGCTACTTGAAGGTGTTTGGAAATCCCTGTGATGACTGATGCAGAACCAGACTAGACTAGAACCCAATTCTCTTCTGTGTCTATAGACAATTACTAAATTTCCTTGGTTTTCCCCTCCAAACAAGGCCAGTTCTTTTGGGCTTTCCTCTCAGGTTTGGTTAAAATCAGAAGCACAGAAAAGTCTGGGCAGGGCAGAAGTGCTGTGTCAATCTGGTAGTCCTCCCACTGAGATTTGACAAGCTCGCTCTGTCTCTTAGAAGGGAGATCATCACAGGGAAAACCTCTACAGACCGAATCTTAGCTCCTGTTGCAAGTTGCTCTACAAAACCCGTTACAAGTAACTGAGAGTAGATGACAGAGAAAGTGTGGTTCAGCAAGTGGATACCAGGCTTGGAATCGGAATCAGAAGACCTGTCCGTTCGGGTTTTTTGGCTTTAGTCAAACGCTTGACCAGTATGTGTCTCTATTTGTAAAAACAGGTGCCAGTAATACCTGATATTTTTTGATATGTCAGTTGAAAACAGCAGCAAAGTAGTTTTATTCCCCATTTAACCTTGTCAAAGTGCAGGTACGCCATATGTTCTGGTTTTTATGACCTTGGGTGTGGGGTTTTTTTGTTTGTTTGTTTTCTTGTTTTTCTTAATTAGTGGTCTATGGTCACCCAGTTTAGTCTAGCTCTTCCAGTCCCTTGGAGGGCTCTAATCTGGTTATTGAACTAACCTACTGGGTTATTTTGGTTGCAGGTACTGTGTTGAATTCCAGCTTGTGGCCATCACGCCGGGCTGCTTGCAGAGCCACCACTCGTACACTCACTGGATGCAGTATCTCAGGGAGGGCCACACTGTCTGCGTGGAGTGTCAGCACCCAGCTTTAGACTCCAGAAGTCTACATTGTTACGGGGATGGCAGTGGAAGCAAAAAGTAAGAGTTTTAGGTTTTGTTTTCGTGTTGAATTTTTCATTCTTCTCCCTTGGTCTGCTTGTCCCAGTTTCATAATGGGCTGCACACAGCTCTCTGGAGCACTCTACATATATTAACTGGTCTTTGTTGCACATCATGAGTTTCTTGCAGAGATGAAATGACCTGGTGAAGCTTACATATTAAACCAGTGGCAGAGCCAGGACTGAAGTGTGGGAGCACCTGCACTTAGTCTGCTAAGTCTCCCTGACTTTTACGTGGCACAGTTGTGGAGGTTTTTTGTTTTATAGACACTCCAGCCATTCTTCTGAGGTTAACAGTTCTGTCAGATGTCAAATAAAAGAAAATCTCTTTCTGATTTTTAAGCACTGTGGACTTTGTTTCTACAAGTGACCCTTCATGGGTATTTCTGGCAAGTGGCAGCTGGCTTAGGGACTTGGGGTATGTGCTGGCACCTGAGGCTGGATGGAAGTACTGTTAAATCTTTGCACTTTCAGCATCCTTTCCCTGGAAAGCTGAAGAAGCTTTGGGGTGATTGATGGTGACCACCCAGGTTGTACAAATTGGGCAGACTCCAGCAAAGGTGAAGGGAATGGCTTGAAGCTGTGAAACGCATCCGTGGCAGAGCCAGCAACGGAGGAGTCCTGGCTTCCAAGCCTCTGCTGTTGTCACTGGAGGCACAGCTTCTGCACTGCTTTTATCCTGATACTCTTAACCCCGTTGTTAGTTTGTTAAAGGCATCCTCTGAAACTGGTTAACAGCCCTGCCTGAGAAGAATCATTGCCCATCAGTGCCGGGCAGGGGTATTTTTAAAACTTATATAAATGTTGAAATAAGCACGTTCATTTGAATGAGAAACTCTAAACTAGGATTGTCAGGCCTCAAGCACACAATGCATTGCACTACCAAGACTGCCGATAACGGCAGGGGTTTTAGGCAGGGTTTTTCTCAGGCTTTTAGTAAGAGGAAGTCATGTTAGAGTCTTTTCCTTCCCTGCCTCAGCTTGTTATGTACAAAGGTTCCGAGAGCTTTTAGATAAACAATCAAAAAATCTTAACTGGTGTGGCCAGAAGTAGCTCTTACTTGCATTCAACATGTAAATGATTATAAAAGCTTACAATAATGTTATTTTACTAAAACCCTGGAGCCAGACAGGAACATCAGATTAAGCGAAATAAAAAACATATTCAGGAATTCATTTCCTCATTAGGCTGCAAAAAGAGGGGGGCATTTTCCTTCACCTGATCTGGTGAACAACACTGTATGTGGAATGGAAGCACAAAGAAAATGGGACTGTGTCCTTTAGGAATGATGATCTGATTGTCGGGTGATGGCAAGCTGAAGGCTGGAAAGCGGTAGCGATAGTGGAGTTGGGGTGAACGGTGACTGGTTCACTGAAGTCAGGACTCAGCCCATGTCTCAGCAGATGGTTTGAATCCATCCCAATTGAGCAGAGCCTAGAAATTGTTCCCAGAGTCTTGTCGGAGGTCTGTAAGATGAACTAGTGGGTCTGTTTCATTATAGGCATGTGAGAGCTAGCAGGGAAGCCAACTTTTAACACAGTGAGCTTTTACCCCTCCAGCATTACTGCCTATAACGTCAAATGAAGTCATGTCTGTGGCATTTTCTAGGCAGGTATGAGCTCTCTGTATGTATGCCAAGCAGCCGTACTGTGCGTGTTCACTTGGGTTCATTGCCAGGGTAGTAACATAGGCTTGGAAGACAGTCAGGGCTGGCCTGAGCAGTGGACAAAGCTCCTGTCTACAAAAGGCAACGGAGATGCACTTTAAGCCTTCCTGAACCAGCAGTGCTGGGCAGCTTTGTCAGAGATGGATGTGTGACTGGCAGGTTGAACATGAATGATGTCTCTGGTCTGCAGCTTCCTCATCCTGTGTGTGTGTGTGAAGCCTCCCTTACATTTCACATGGATCTTTTAGATAACTCCCATGTATCCCCTAGACGGTTAACCTCCAGGGCATGGTCTGGTGTTCTTTATCACTATTTGACCTTACAGTGGTGGGTCAAGGAGATTGTTGTCCAGGGCTGGATATCTTCCTTGATTTTCTTGATATGAACATCTCAAGTGCAAGCATTTACTATAGGTATTCTTTGTACGAACAGAGCTATCTCCTAATTTGTTTCCAGAAATAATATACTTTTTTTACCAGGTTGCATGGAGGAAAAAAACTGACCTCTGTGATCTCTGAGAAGAAATTGGACTGTTGGTGGGGACAGCCATTGAGTGGGATGAGGGAAATGTCTGTGAAAAGGCTTCTGCCTTCTGTTAGAGGAAGTGGCCGTATCTGAGCATGCAGGCTTGCAAGGGAGCAGTGTTCTGAGGGGGTTGCACGGTGAGCTCCTCAGGCTAGGATTTGCTGGCCAGATGTGGAGGGCATAAATGTGACGCTTGTAAAGAAAGGTGGAAGAAGATGGGAAAGCAACTGCTGCCCTGATGAAGAGGATGGTGGGAGGCCAAAGCTGATGCCAGAGACTAGGATGCAGTGTGTGTTGAGTTTGCCTAGATCTGCTCACAAGTCTCTGGCTGTATACTCGGTTCACCCTCATTTTGAATTTTTGCCGCTGTAATTCTGCCAGGAGACGTGGGCAGTTTGTGGTAACCTCAGAGCGATGGTTATGCTGGCTGACCTGTGCCATCGTGCGCTGGCCCCGGTCTCTGGGGCTGCTGGTTGAGGCTGTGCGGGGAAGCATGCACAGCTGCTGCTGTCCCACCCACGCCGTGCCGGCGCTTTGCTTCTCACCCTGTCAGTTCGGCAGCTTGTGCCAGCGTTTAGTTCCCTGAGATATTGTTCCAAGAGTGACTCTCAGGAAGGAAAACATCTGACAGAGTTTAAAATAAACTCAGCAATGCTGGTATATTTTGATGAGTATTTCCTAATTATCTTCTTGTGTCTAAGTGGAGTCTGGCTTATAAATGCTTCAAGTTAAAGAGAGATGCTTGTTATCTGCGCCTTCCACCTGTCTCCCACTCTGTAGAAGATGCTAGTTCTTTTTAACCCGTGTTATGCAAGCTCAGGACGTTTCCCAAAGTCCTTGATATATGGCCAGATCTGTGGCCATCAGGTGAGGATAGCTTGCTTTGGCTTCTTTCTTCTAGAAGGTTATGAGATAAACAAGGCAGAGCATCGAGCTGGGAAATTGATCTGTTAATTTTGGATCGTCTTCTGAAAGATCTACAAATAAAGCACAGACTTGACATCTGTGAAATTGTTACTCAGCCTGTGCCTAGGAGGATCAGCTGCTCTTCATCATCTGGAGCAAGATGTGGCAGTTGTAGCACATAAATGTCCAGGCTGCAGCAGTTTATGCCTGTGCTCATGGGGCAGAGGGAGAGAGAGGATGGATGGACTTGATTTATAGCAAAGTCAGTATTTGCCTTCCCCATGAGCAAGATGAGAGTAAGCAAGTTTAGCTTATGTGTTTAAGGAGTGAAGCCTTTTAAAGGTAAAGCTGCAGCCCACAGTTTTGTAGGTAAGGGACTGCTCTGTGCACAGCCTGCTTTATCTGGCATCTTAATCCTCCCTGTGCAGATTCTGGTATTTTGAAATGACCCTAAGCCAAAAGAAAAATGCAGCGAGCCTTTTCCAACCACGTGTGATGCATAAAACCCTGCTCTGGACCATGACATCTCATTAAACCAAGGGCAGGGTTATTTTTGTGGAGCTAGAGCAATAATTCCAGTTTCCACAGAACTATAAAACAAGCAGAAGCTAGGGGTCTGTTGGGCTATTCTGTGGGCAGCTCTCTGCACAGGGCAAGAGTTGATCCAGTTGTGGTATTTGTGCTTCTCCAATGGTCAGGGCTGGGATGCACTGATGTGAGGAATTCCCTTCAACCACTAAATGCTAAAATCTGGGAAGGGTCACAGTGCTATAGCAAAATTTCCATTTCTATGGCCGTTAGGCCAGCATTGCTTGTGCAGCCACTGATTGTGAAAAATGGCCTGTGGATCTGCTTGGTTGTTTTACTAGGATATTTCTCTGTTCAGTTCTGGTCAATGTATTGATGGACTGCTTTGGAGAAAAGGTGGTTGGTTGGTTTTTTTGTCCTCTACTTAAGAGGCCTGTGAGTAACCTTGTTCCAACACTTGTGGGTCTGGTACCTCCAGCCAGCTGCCATCCAGAAGCTGTGTTAGTGTATAGCTCTTAGCAAGGCAGAAAAGCTTAGGCAAGTGTTCCACTAACGTGGTTATCCAGAGATGCTCATGTCCCTGCACCTGCTTGCACAGACATGTGGTGTGTATTGCGTGCTAGGTACTTATTCAGCATCTCGATGGTTATGGGTGGCAGTAGAGCTCTGCCTGCTGAGAGGGAGCATGGTGTTACAAAGAAGAATGGAGAAAGAGGTGTTTTGCCCACTTTGCAACCTGTCAAGTGTTTCAGTACAGGAGTTATGGGGATGCTGGTGTGCTTTGTGAGTTGTTGCATGCAATGCTGGGTACCTCGAGGGAATGGTTCTGTGAATCCTTTTGGACTTAACATCTACTTAACATCTACAGTGTGTGCTGCTCTGGATTCTTCCAGACCAGTGTTCCTGACTGACTGTGGCTTTACTTCACACTACTATAATCCTGTGGGGGTCACTGTGGTTGCTGCTTCTTTACAGTGGTAGAAAGGCAGAATTGGGTCCATGGAGTGAAAGTGAATGTTAGCAAACTAAATGGGATTTACTGGGTGATTTAAGCCCTCGTTGTACAAGTGACTGCCCTGCAGCCCAGGTGCAGCACATTAACTTTCTCCCTCTTATGACTGTTTTTCAGGAATCAGCTGTTGCACTGGCAGGCGGTAGGGAATGCTCAATGCAAGGGAACCTGGAAGAGAATTCGCCAGCTGGACACTTGCTCTTGTCCTTCTGTTCACAGCTTCTTGTTCATCTAACTTCTCCTGGCAGTCTCAGCAAGCAAGTGCTGTGATGGCTTCTCTGGCACTAACGTGCAGCCGCAGTAGGAACCACAACCAAAACAATGACTTCTCCATGTCAGTAAGAGGCTATGCCACTTACTTTCAAGAGGTTGCTGACTGTACCGGGACATCCTGAATCCTCTCTGTCCATGTGTACTCCTCGATTTCCAAAGAAATCAGGCTGGCTGTGAAGTGCCAATCTCTTGCTGCCCATCTGTCCCTGAGAGAGGCCTGTCTGACCTGATGACTTCTTGCAAATTCCCTCTTTCTTGACAGGAACAAGAATTCACCAAATAAGAAATTGGGAAGAAAAGGCCATATGAAGCCAAGTTTAATTATTATTTTTCTAAAGTCTCAATGAAGAATCAGCAATGCAAAATAAATTAACTCAAGTGCCTTCTTTCCATGGCGATGGCACTGCTTTGTGGATGCTTCCTGCTTGTGCTTATATATCTTTTCTTTTTGTTTTCACCCTCCCCGGTCTCATCATTTCATATTGATCCTCAGCCTTACAGAGGGTTGATCTTGCACTGCTGAGATAATGGCAAAACTTAGAAATGAGCCTGTTCAAATCTGTGAGAATAGAAGGTACCAGGGATAAATGGGCCCTTGGACTTCAGGTTTCAAGGAGCAGCTCCTAGTTGCCCCAAAATGCAGTGCAGTCCTGGGGCTCTAAATAGGAAGTCATCCCAGCTGTACCAGGAGGGCTAGTTATCGCCTTGTATTTTTGACTGGAAAATATTTGAAATATTTTCTTTATATTCTGCTGATTTATATTCATACTTTTCTATAAATGAAAATAAAGGAAACTGGAGACATTCTCCCAGTGTGTATCTACTTGATTAATCTGTGTAGTGCCATCTCTTTAGCTCCTGAACCTGCTTAATTTGTTCCAGCCAATCTTGCCACTGACGCCTCTGCTCCAGCAGGTAAGACTGGAGGAAAAGTTGCTGCTGTCCAGTTCCAGAACTACTGAGGATTTACAGATGGAAGTTCAGCACCATGACCTACCACTATGCAGAAATGGATGTGATATTTCTTTTAATATACACATACTTCTGAATTTGCTTAAACAAAATTACAGAAAGGACTTACTCTTTGTGGCAGAGCGCTGCAGTGGTGAGCATCTAGGTAATTAAATTTGTCAAAACCCAGGTGTATGGCTGGAGGTGGCTCCAGAATTTTAACGCTCAGGTCCAACTCTAGTCTAGATTTGGATCATGAAACCCATCTAATGACCATGTTGAGGGTCTTTCATGGAAACATTAAAGTGCACTGCGGATATGTGCTTGAGATGCTTAGAAGCATGTGTAGTATGGCGATGAGAGGTCTAAAAGTGCCTGATGCCTCCTGGCCAGTACAGTAGGGATTTGAGAGCAAGGCTCTGCTTTTCCTTGTATGTTACAAGCTGTCTGTGTGGATTAATGACTCACAGTGGGGTGATCTCATCCCAGAGTAGCAAGATTTTAAGGAAGAAAAAAAAAAAAAAGGCTTGTGCTTCACTGTCTGACATAATCTGTAACTAACTTGGGGCCTGCTCAGCAGTACTTGCTGGTCTGTGAGCAGAGGGATGCGATCCCTCTGAGAGATGGTTTGGGAATAAATAACTAGAGTACATAATTTTGTTTTTTGCAGCAAGGAATTTCTATCAAGCTCTAAGCCAGTTTCATTTTCTTGGTGGAGGTAATCATAGTAGCATTTAATCACTGGAAGGTTTTCTTCGTCCTGCAGAAGCCCCATATTGGGCCACAGGACTGTAAAGAGGCAGCCGGTCATTTCAGGAGCAGAATGGAGCCAGCTATTGGAAACATTTTTCTTTTTAAAAATCTACCCAAACTTTTGACAACATGAAACCCTGCTCTTATCAGATGCTTTCAGAATTGAGTACTGAAGCTATAAAGGATGCAGTTTTTGCTTAATAATGCTTAAAAAACTTAGTCTTCCACAAGTTGCGTTCACCCCAGTGCCCCACTCCTACAATGTCAGAGCCAGTCAGGTAGGAAAAGGCTGTATTGCAAAGTTATAAATGATAGTGTCAAGTGGAAAAGCCTTTATTGCCATCACTGAAACCATGTGGCACCTTAAAGCACCTTAATTGCAATCTCTTTAATTTACTGAGTACTTAAGTGTTAGCTGTATTGTATTTACATGTAAGACTTTCATTAAATTGTCATAGTACTTGCTGTCAAATATTTAGTCCTGGCATTAATCCATTTGGTTTTGAACCTTTCAGGGTAGAAGACTACCCTCCTGCTTCAGTGTCTTGGGAATAAGTGAGCCTTAAGAGAGGTTCTTTTGATAATACTTCATCCTATTCTGGCAGAAATGGTAGGAAACTAGCCAGTTTTGATATAAATTTGATGTGTAGGAAGTTTGCAGAATCAGTCTCTTCGGTGAGTGAAGGTAGCTGTTGAGAGTTGAGAAGTTCGAGAATAGGCCACTCAGAAATAGTGTTCTGGGTCAGATCACTACAGAATCTGGGCTTGATTATATTTTTTGGAGGCTCACAGTAAGTTTGTAAAATGCATTTTAGGTTGACTGAAACTGCTTGTGAGTTTACGCCACATTTGATGATTAGTCCTCATAGATGGAGACAGAGGAAAGAGGGAGATTTAGAAGTGGTGGTTTTTATACCTCCTAAGTGAAGTGTTTTGAGCTCTGATTTTGGAATTTTATTTCAAGATTGTTTCAATCTGAGTCAAAATATTTCATTCAACCCCCTCATTGTTTTCAAGTTTCTGTTTCGAGGAAAATATTGGAGGAAAAAACCCTCATTTTGAATTGACCAAAATTATTTATTTATCAGTAGTGTTCTCTTTTGGGTCCTGCTTGTGAGACAGCCATGATACTAAATTAGTAAGCACAAAATAGTCTTTCCCTATTGCCAACGACTTGTTGGTCAGGGTTTTCTTTGCTGTTGCCTCATCCCTGAGAGCTGATGACATGAGGTCCTAACAAGAGCTGCTGCTGGTGGTGTGGTAGGACTTGCAGTCTTTTGCTTCTGTCACTGTAGCTTGGGGATGCAGGAGTGTGAAAGAATTAGCCCCTGAGGGACCCTCATAGTAGCTGTATTTCTACTCAGGCTATGTCACTTGATGAAACAAAACTTTGCAAATGTCTCAGTGCATCAGCACATCATAAAAAGGGCTGTGCAGTGTGCTGGCTTCACCTCCACACCTTGGGTGACTGTACAAACAAATCCTGTTGGTAAATTCCTGGGGGAAGGAAGGAGAGTTGCATGTGTGTGTGTGTGAGAGAGCACTAGTGTGAGCAAAAGTGAGCCTTTTAAGTATAAGATGATAATGAAGCTGTCAGATCACTTTCCCTGGAAGATTAGCTCATAGTGTAGACACATACTGGGTCCTATGTGCCTATTTCTCTCCAGGGGCTTTAGCACCATCCATCATCATAATCTCCATAGTTTCTACTGCCTGAGTTTTGGGAAAGATAAGACTATTGGAAATCCAAGGCAAAATATTCCTGAAAAATGGCTTTGTACAGTAAACAAGCAAGGCAGCCTCACATTGAGGAGAGGCTGTTCACCGAAGATGACAGCCGTTCCTATGACAACGCTAAAAACCTTTCACCATTGGGTATCAACAGGAGAACATCTCCCACGGCAAGTACATGAAGCCAGGAGCTTAGTCCTCATCGTCCATAAATCATTCTGTTGGGCACTGATAATGAGGAGCTGCCAGTTGTGCACACGCAGCTCCACCTTCTAGGCACCAGTCTGGCTCCAGATGAAAGGAAGAGCAAATAAAACCAAAGCAACAGTGAGTTGGATTTATGTAAAAGGAAAATTAAGCTCAACTGATGTTCCTACACTTCCCTCTGCTCTCCAGCTGAGGATCTCAATATTTAAGGATAAAAAGCCAAGCAAAAAATTCAGGCCGTTTTACAAACTACTGAAGAAGCCATGTGATTTCCTCTGTTGTAGAGAAATCTTTCATCGTCATGGGATGGAGAGAGAAGGAGGCCATGGGAGAATTCTGCTTTTCTTCACCCTAACCCTGTAGTGTCCAGCCTGTGATTCAACAGTTTTCTTCTGCATTTGAAACAGAAGGTGGTAAAAGACCATTTTTTACCATGGGATCTTCATTAGGCCTATCAGGTCCCTGATGGTCATGAAATGCAGGATTGCAGTCATCTGAATGTATGAGGATCTGCTTCCTTTCTTAAGGAGAAAGCCCTTGTGCATTTGGAAAAAAAAGATAAAATATGCCTAGAAAGCTCAGGAGCCAAAGGTAAAGAAAAAGAACAACAAAGAAGTGCGATTTTCTTAAATAGCCGTGTTGCTCTAAGGACAAACTATTTTTTTCTTTTGCTCAGTGGCCAGGGGAGTTGAGCATATTCTGCTTGAATGGTAGGAGTTAGCAATAATTCTCCATAAATGAGACTATTCTGTTATCTTTAGCTTTTCAAACCTAATTTTTTTTTTATCCTTCATTTTGAGTATTTTGAGTCTTTGAATATTAAAATCACTGACTGGTTTTGGGTTTTGGGGGTTTTTTTTTGTGGTTTTTTTTTTTCTTTTTTTTTTTTTTTTTTTTTTTTGTGAGGAAGTTTTTTTTAAGTCCTTTCCAGTTATAACATTAGTTGCTTGGTGATAGTCGTGATACTGCAAGTGGAGGAGTAGAGGTGAGAAAGGAGAGGAAATTCTGAACCAGCAGAGATTATTCTGTTCTGTAAATATATCTCCTGCAGCTTAAAACTACAAACCCAAATATTAGCAAGATTTTATTTTTTTCTTTTTTAAACACTGTGGTTCTCCTGTTCTCAAGCTGTGTGAAATACATTCCCATATAAAGACTGTTCTGTGTATTCTACAAATCACCACCTTTTTAAATCCACAGGGATATGCAGGGTCGCCAGGCTGCGGGTCTGTTGTACCCCCAGTTGCTCTTGTCCTGTAACGAGTGTGCACAACTCGCTGTGACTGTAGTGGGACCTAGACACGCATTCAGGACAGGATGTGCTTGGCTGCATCTTGTAAACATCTTAAATTGATATTGAAAAGGGAGAAAGGTGGAACCGTGGTGCAGTTTGTCCATGTCTGCTGATAAATATCACAATATTACCCTTTTTTCATGAGTTCAGGCACAGTGTGTGACCCCTAAAGCCGTGAGTTCCACACCCTGGTCCATGCTGGATAAGAAGTGCAAGGTTTCATCACCATTCCCTAATCCTCAGGGCTGAAGAGCTGATCCTGTGCTGAGACCTGTGCAAAGGTCAGCATCGCTCTGTTTCTGTGCATTGTTTTTTTGCTGTTACTTGCTGTGCTCGGTGCTTGTTTTACTTGAGCTCTGTTGTGGCCTTTCCATACTACTAATTGTGTGCTTCTGAATTACTGGAAGGGTGTTGTAGGGTGATGCCAGCGCTAACGGGCTTTCACCTTCCTCCACTTTCATAACAATCCTCAGACCAATTAACCAATTCTCGATTTATTCCTTGCACCATATTTCAGCCGTTAACAGGTGGAGCAGAAGCTGTCTGAAAAATGGGAGTTGCTCAGCTCATTCTGCCAGTGGTGAAAGCCGATGCTTCCCTGGCTTGCCTAATCCTGTGCCTTTTTCCTCACCCAGAAGCTAAGGCTGATCTAGGAACAGTCGGAGCTCCTGTTTGAGAGCACAGAGTGCAACTGGACATCTTCACCCTCCGAGTGTGAGTGTGTCTGTATCCATGGTGGGCTCCCCTGAAGCAGCACCCGTGACCCAATTCAGCATCCTGGCTGCTGGGGCAAATGGTGGGATAGGAGAGCATCTCCCAGAAACAGTTGTCAATTGTGTTAGAAGGATACTCGCTGGAGAAACTGGGTTTCTCCAATGTGTCAACAGGTTGCTGTTATTTTTCCTCTCTCTGTTTTAGCTGTCTAGTAGCTGGATGCAATATAGAAGCAGATCCCTGAAATGCTTTAACAAGGAGGGTGGCTTAAGACTCGATTTCAATTCAAGGGGGATAAATGAGGTCACAAATGACGCTCAGGCACAATGTGAGTTACCTCACCCACCTCTCCCCCTCAGCTCCCTGCTGGGGACATCGACTGTGCTCATCTGGGCACAGCAGTGTGAAAACGCAGCCTGTAATCACCGGTGGAAAGAGCCGATCACATGTAGTTATGCAATTCCACAGCCATGGAGCTTGTGTTCTACCTGGCTTTTCCCCTTGGTTTGTCTGTTCGGGGTGAGTCCTGACAGGTACGTGGGTTCGTGTGCTGAGCTCCTCTGCATGCTGCACTCGGAATATTGATGTCATCTGCCCAATGTAGGAACAAAGTGATAAGTCATTCATCTTTCTAAGGCAGGAAAAAGCTTAAATATTTCCAAAAAAAGCACCACTGTTTATTATGCTGGCTAGGCTGGAAAGTCTTAGTTACAGCATGTACTGAGGACTGACAGCCAACTCCAAAAGACATAAGCACACGAGCCCCTGGAGCACAGCCACTACCCTGGGCGGCACGCTTGTAAGCCGGGGAGAGAAATGCAGTGTAAGCCTGCCTCTTTTTTGCCTCTAGCAACTAAACAAATGGGAAAGAATCTGTGTTGTGAGAAAGGGAGAGCACTCTGGGCAGTGGGGGGCATATCAGGGCTTTATGCAGGAACAGGTTCCCCTAAAAATCAAATTATCATTAGCTGGGAGGTTGCCAAAATGAGTTGCAGTCTTCTCTGCACAAAATGACCCTTTATAGCCACAAGCCTGCTACCAGCACCGGTCTATGAAATATTAACACTTCTGATGTAAGATGCAATTTCTTCCTCTCGTCTTCAGAGCTGCCTGGCTGCTGGCAGAGACACATGAAACTGCCCTTTTGCCCCGACAGGGGCAGGGTGTTATTGGCACGCCAGACAAAACCTCCGTGGGAGGCTATCGCCCTGTGAGACGCGGTTTAATAAGAAAAAGGCAGGGAATAAAGAAAGTAATGGAAAAGAAACTGCAAAATTTCCACCTTCTGCCACAGAAGAGTAGAGTGCGAACTGCAGGATCTGGTGAACATAAACATCTCAGCTTCCAAAAACTGGTTAAGCTTTTGCCATCAAACAGCAAACGTCAAAACAAAGAAGTAAGTATATATGCCAGCCCAGCCAGCCTTAGCAGTGCCCCTGTGTGCGTCACTGCCTCTTCATTACCTACTTACACTGCTTCCTTATATGCACGTTTTCTTTGAAAATACTGTATACATGGAGAACACAGAGGCAGATGAGTTTTGTGTCCTATAAGGCAATGTTCATGCCTGCTTTGTTATGCCGGTCTCATTGTTTTAATAATCCAATAGATCTTTACCTGGGTTTAGTTTTTGAAGGTCTCAATTTTAATGATTAAGGCCTTGAACCTAACGGGAATTTCTAGAGCAGTTCTTAAGAGCACTTTCCTTGACTTTAACAGGACTGCCTACACTGGTAAAGTTAACCATTCTATCAGGTATCAACAGAAGCATAGGTCCGTCTTTGGCAGTATCTCCCATGCATGCAGCCCTGGCTGGTAGCAGCTCACAGGAGGAGGCAGATGCTCTTCCCGAGGGGCCAGAGGTGATTAACTCTGAGCTAGTTCAATTTTCGATTTAAGTGGTCTCTATTTGCCAGCAGTAGTTCAAAATTTATATTGCTCTTAATCCATAAAGTACTGGGCAGAATTTACTGTGTACTTCTCATATCACGTATGGAGCAGCTGGCCTGCAAATCAGCAGTAAACTTGACAGAAGAAGTATCCAGCAGATAGACCATGCTGTTTGAGATGCTGAACGTGGGAGAGGAAAAGCTGTATGTGAGCCTGGGCGATGGGCTGGAGGCATAGGGCATCTCCCGAGCCTGTCCCTGCCTGGCTGTGCAGCTGCATTTGTGTCTCTTGTGGCTCCTATCACAATATCAGTGTTTCAGGAATAGCTGTGATCTTGGTTTGTTTATAATGTGGATGGGCTTTTCTTTCTTTTTTCCTTCAAATGCAAATGATGCCCAGGGTTGATAATGTTCCTCATGAGCGATGGCCCTACCTGTGTAAAATCATGAACACCTGACCGTCAAACCTTGGGTGCAGGCTCACAGGGCACGTGTGGAGATTCCTCTAGCATAACAGCTGTGTGGCTTAATTTCTGTGTCAAAACACAGACTGATGGCAGATGGGAGCTTTGGGTTTGAGAATTCATTCAGCTCCATTAAGTTGTTTTTGGTTTTTTTTTTTTTTACATTTGGAATTGCAACATTAATGGTGGTTAACAGAGGTTTCCTGGAAACAGAGATGACAATTAAAAACCAAAGTACAATAAAATTGATGTGATTAGTGGTGTCACAGAGAGGGGAGTGTTTACCGTAACTGGAATCAGTAATTGATGTTACTAATGTAAAGACATTGACATGGCAGGGTGCATTGCAGCTGCCCTGACTTGGAGTTTGAAGAAAGCGGTGCAATCGCAGCGTGTCACCTGCATCCTCGAAGGAGAAGGAAGCACAGCCGGGGGTGAAGCAGGACAGCACATCTGCTGATTGCCTGGTGCCTGGGACAACCTGAAACAACAACTATGTTTAAAGGTTCCTCACCACACAACATACGAGCCCTGAGCAGCACCAGGTCACAAGTAGTCGTGGGAATAAATTCATTCAATAAGTCATAAATGTCACAGGGAGTGATGGGCAGTGTCCTCTGCCTGCTGGGTGAAGGGGAGGAAGGATGCCCGGCTGGAACAGGCAGTCAGGGAAGGGCAGGAGCAGGGAGAGGAACTGCTCTGCTAATAGGTAGCAAGAGAAGCACTCTATAGCGTTATATATGTCCAAATGTGCTTCTGTCTGGCATTTCAAGCACCCAGAAATGGCTTCCAAAGCAACAACACTGGAATGGTTGCTACATTTACATATTGGAAATGGTTTATTAAACAGCTGTAATTGTGCAAATGCAATGGCAAATATGTTTGCTTTATGGTAGTACATTTCAGTAAAAATGGCTTAATGACTGTATTGAAGTCGTTTATTAGGAAATGTGGAAGCCATGCAATTAAGCAAATGCATTTTCCAGGATTATGATCATCCATTTTTTTATATATCCTGTATGCCCGCAATGGATTTATTCAGTCGTGTGCACCTTTGGTAAGAAGTGGGTAGATGTAACATAAATACAGAGTTTTCCTTCTAGCTCATCAATATGCAAAAGCAGTTTTCTCTCTTTTTGGTGTGGAAAGTAACCTCACTTTCATGGAAGAGTGTGTGGCAGGCTGAGGTGTCTTTAAAACCAGCCAAATCCTTTAACCCTCTCCACAAATGCACAGCCTTGGGCCAAACTGAAAGACAATGCGCGTGAAGAGGTCCCTCCTTCGTTTGTCTCTCAAGCTGTTTTCTCACTTGCTGTGTGCAGGATTTGATTAAAAACCCTATCATCACTTCAGTGTGTTTGGGGTCTTGAAGAGGAGCTTGAGATGATTAGGAGAAGCAGCCCTTTACTTGAAACTGGGGGGAAAAAGTCTTATGTGGAATCAGCGTTGGCAAGTAGGTGTTCAACCTCCTGATTAGTTGCAGAGGTTTCTAGAGTGAGGCTGAATTTCTCCTTTAATAGTCTGTATTTTGCTTCGTGTTCCCATCTTACAGCAAACCCCACCACTCTCAGAAGAATCTCAATTGCTTAGACCAGAGGCTTTCCACAAAACTGGGTGGGAGCGGATTGTCCAAAGGCTCTGAGGCAAGTCAGGTAAAGCCAAACATTGAACTGCCTTCCGTGCTTTGGGCAGCCAGCGTTGTGCGGGCAGGAACCCAATGGAAGCCAGTGGTCTCCAAGGGGGCAGCAGGTGGCTACGTGGTAGGGCCAGTAGTGTCCACCCTGGACTCAAAAGGGGTCTGGAAGTGTGTAAAATGGCCAGATCCACAAAAGGCTTTAGGTGCCAAGGATAAGAGAGAAACATCAAATATGGAAGGTTTTTGTCAGCATGACTCCATCACCTATTGATCAAAGGTGAGAGGGAAGGGGGGTCAGAGATGATTTAAGATCCCAAACTACAGTCACACCTGCTTGGTCTCAGATCTGTCTCCTTTGAGCACAAGCGGAAGGAAATCAAAACCAGTTCTCAAATCAGCTCATGTTCCATCTCCTCCTTGACCTCTGTCATAGTGGGGGAGATGGTAAAGCTTAATAAGGAAATTCGTTTTGCACAAGAACCTGGGCCTGTAGATAGCTACGTTATAATTGACTGTGTTAATTTGTGTGCCTATTTTGCTCCTTTTTTTAATCTTTGCATCTATTAATTATTGCAGAACAGTTCTTACTGATAACTCCCTGGCAGTTTGCGCTGCTGTTCCAAAATTATAAAATGATATAGTTGGCAGAATGGGTACAGACATGTACAGTTAATTGGGTTTTTGCAGAAGGAAATTACACAGTATAATAATATGCCCAGGGTGCCATGGGAAGTGCAATTTCTTATTGCTTTAGTAAATAGGATTGGGAGAATATGAGCTCTGGATTATAAATTGTCTTGGAATTTATCCCAAAGTGGTGGAGGGTTTCAAACCCCTGTCACTGAGCCCTGGGGTCACAAACTCATTGCTGTGAGGGCCCCTCTTGGTTCCCCCAGCCCCCCCCAGCTCTTTCATTTACGTAACAGGTTTAGCTTTAGAGTCCCTGGCGCTCTGATCTGGTTGGGTGCTCTCTGCCTGAAGTCGCAGGAATCATGCAATCATAAAACAAATGGTGGCTCGTGGTGGCTAATGAGAGGTGAGCGGTGAAAACCCAGAGCTTTGCTGGGGGGGACAGAGCACTTCTGTTTTTCACCTCTTTTTTTTTAGGAAGTAGGATTAGAAGTCATTGAGGAGGTTTTTCTAAGTGAGAAAGGTTGGTAAGAATGAATGTTTTTCGTTTCCTGCTACATGCAAGTCTCAAAACCAAGGCTTCCCCCCAGCTTGAATGCATAGTCTTGGGTCAACTTGAAAGGTGTTACACAAACTGGGTAGTTTTTGTATCTGTGAAGACTTTCTTAAATAAACGCATGAACAACTTGAAGGAAATTCGAAGGATAAATGGAGATTGAAAGTTTATTTCTAATAAGAAGCCATTTCCTTTGAAAAGAACAACTCCCCCAAAAATTTTGAGTAGCAAATCTTGATTATTTCTACCTGCTGCTTTAGCTGGAAATGTCAATAATTTGATATCAGCCTCAGCACTTTGATGTCTCACAAGTGCTGCCAGCTGCAGTACGGTGGAGAGACCTGGACCCTGGTTCCCAGTTCAGCTCTGGCCTCCTGCATGCCCCCAAGACCACAGCTCTTCTCCATTTCATCTTCTCAGCTGTCAAAGCGGGGGGGTCATAAACTTCAGCGTTTTTGTGAAGGGCTGAGAGGCCCTCAGCGAGATGATCTGGATGCGGGCAGCATGCTCATTGCTTTCTGCGTATATATACGGTGTGCAATCTCCTCCAGCAGTCTCCACTAATCTCATTAAAGCTCTGTTTTTAGGAGTTGGGGATTTGTAATTCTTTTGTTGTTGTTGCTGCTACTGCTGGTTTTCTGCATCACCACTCATTCTTATAATTAAAGTGACAGCTCTTGAACTAGTATGTCAAAACAGCACGGTTGAGGCAGAAAAGTACTGGGAAGATCATCTTTAATCAGACAACAATGATTCATGTTTAACTGGCTAGATGGTAGGTCCTAGATCTAGCTGGCTCACAGTGAAGTTTCCCCAAGGACAGGGTGTTGTTAAGAGTTTTGCACAACTCTCTAGGCCCCACTGCTTGGGTTTTTTCATGGAGACTATTTAATATGCAGGTTTTGTCATTGTGTCAGAGCTGTGGCTGGGGAGCTCTGAACCCTACCAAAGATTTTCAGACTTATTTTCTAGAAGCTGTACAAAAAAAGAAACATAAAGGGGATGATTTTGGTTTGAAGATCAGTTGAGCCCTCCAGCTTGATTGGAAATTCATCGTTTCCAGGAGTCCCAGCTCTTTATTCCCCAGTCTCTTGGCATCACAAAGCCAGGTACGCTAATCCTGAGGGTATCTCAGTAGAGAAATCCCAAGTGTGGGTAACGTTTGTGGCTACATGAACTGTGCATCTCCCCTGCAGTGCATGGGGCAAGAGGCCCAAGGGCAGAGCAGCACAAGGCTGGGCAAGCATCCCGGGAGCTTCTGACTCACTGTTTGCTCCCACTCCCAAGCTTAATGCTTGGTCTAGTTCCACTCTTCCTCCTCTTTTCCTTGCTCTGTGCTCCCCTAGCATCAGGCCATGTGGCTGTGGATACCATGGTATACATATATATGTATTTATGTATACCACACATAAACCAGTCTTGCAGTCCTTTGAAGTTCCCACTGCTCAGTGTAGCTTCTTTCCTAGAAGGGTTTCTTTTCCTCCATGTGCCTGATGCAGGGCCATTCAATCTGCTGTAACCAGATAGCTGCAGTCCTTAGTATTTCAATATGTTCCAGCTCCAAAACAGCTGGTAGGATCCAGCCAACAAGTACTTATGTTCCCTTTTGTACGCTTAGGCTGCCGACCCTACCGTTAAGGAGGTGCTGTAAGATCCTGGGGGCAGCTGGGGATGCGTCAGGGTTATGTTAAGATGTCTCAAGGGCTTGTCTGGCCTTTGGAAACCCTGGGGCTGAGGAAAGGGGCTCAGCCTTTGGGCTGATACAGGGAAGACCCTGATCAGCTCTTGCTCTTTAAGGTTCTTATGTCTCTCCGGGTTAATAATGCTTCTTATTACAGATTTGCACCTGAAACTCTCCTCCTTTGAATTTCTCCAACTTCTGCAAAGGATTCATGAATACATATGGAAACCTCCCTCCCCACCCCTGCCAAGTGGTCAGCTGGGCCTGATTAACTGGGATCGTTGAGTTAGACCCGTGGGAAGTGGGACTATCTTCATTGTTCATTTAAGATGTCCTTTGACTTTGCAAACAGATATCATGGCAGCCTGCATGTGGGGAGGCTTTTAAATTTATCCTGCTTACAATGGCTGCTCTCCAGCATCCTGGTTTGTAGGGTACAAGAACTCTGGATTAACGGCAATATTTTTATATTGCCTTACATAAACTTTCATTCTTGACCAGAGCTTTGTACTTCATTACATTGGTATGTTAAATGCAGTATTTATTCGCAGTGCTATGCAATCTTACAATAATAACATTTGATGCTGCTTAAGATTAAAAGGCTCAGGTTTCAAGAGCTGAAAGGATTTCTAGCTGGAAGGAATCAGCCGTCCAGTGCTCAGATACCGAATAGCATGCACCTGAGCTAAGAGTTCATTTCCCGATAACACTTCTAGTGCTGAAGCTACTGACCTTTGTGAGAAGACCACCGGAGCGATAGCCAGGCGTCGGTCCGGCGTGGCAGCTTCTGTGTCCTGCGGTATTTTACTTCTGAGACAATATTATCTCTCTCTCTCCACATATGAATGAAATCTTTGATTTCAACACTCCTGATTGGTAAATTTATATACTTCAAGTGAAAAAGAGGAGTGAGTAGGTGGGGTGCGGCTGTTCTTTACATGTGCTGCCCTCTGAAGGTCACTGAGATGGGAATTTGGTCCTTAAGTGCAACAGCTGGAGTAGTGCAATGGCTACATGAGGACACTTTGGGCAATCTAAGTGCTGCTAGGATCTCTGCCAGAATGGAGATGAATATACATGACACACTTGTGAATTGCTCAAAGAAATTAGCGTGTGGGAGTGGAAAGAGAAGGGGGGAGGTGGGGCTGCCTTTTTCTCCTGCGCTCTCATACAGTGGAAGGCTGAAGGCTGGGAGCTATTGAAATGCTTGTAATTGTCTCATTACGGACAGAAAATGTAATTAAAAGGGACAGCAATCTTTCTTCAAATTCAAAACACTGCAGTCTATCTTTGAAAGCAATTTTGGCTATTAGCACAGGTGGTAATATCCCAGCAACTGAACCCAATCTAATTTCAGTATCAAACTGCTAAGGAGAAAAAAGGAGTTCCCTTCCAGATGCTACCTGACACAGCCGCTGCGTCTGAAGGGAGAAACGTGAAGCAGTGCGCAGAGCTGGACAGGACGGGGTGGGACAGGCAGCCCAAATGCGGGAGCTCTTGAGCATGCGGGTGGACACCCCCCACAGAAGAGCAGAGGCTGTCGTCTTTGCCAGATCTGTTCCCCCTGGTGCTGCCTTGCCCTGAGATGGAGGTTTGATGGGTACACAAAGTGGCACACGATGATGCCGTCTGCAGATGGCATCGAGTGTCTTATGTTTGCTGGGGATGAGCAGTTCAGCCAGGTGTTCTCCAGGACAATAAGCAAATCACTCTCATCTTTGTCTTGTTTTGCTTAGATGTTAAAGTGGCTCCATGTCCTGGGAAAAAGGCTGTTCCTTGAATTTGTCAGCAAAGCTGAGTTGTGCATGAGAGAGACAGCTGGGTGAAAACATGCACCCTCAGTTGGACTCAGTGTGGCTGTTTCCCTCTCTTGCTTGGACAGGGATGGCTTCAGACAGCTGTGTCCCTTCTGCGCGGGAAGAGGGAGGTTCTTGCAGCGAGCAGCCTGGGTAGGTGCAGAGTTAGTCCACCACAGAGCTCTTTCTTTGGTGCTCTTCAGGACTTTCAGAAAGAACTTCAATTCTTCAGAGCCCTGAAATTGCAAGAAAATTAGTTTCACATTCCTCAGGCATTATGAGTTTGAACAAAACATTTTTGGTGGAGTAACCAGTAGGACTTGAGTTCAACTCTTGGTGTATTTTCTTTGAAAGAAAATCTACAAAACTCTTCTCTCTCCCTCTATCGTTCATTTACGTGTGTTGCTTTTCTTCTGGGATCAAAAGCAGAGGAGCTGAAGTGCAGAGAGAAAATAATCTTCCTGGGTCTTCCTCGCCACATGAAAAATGGAGTTGTTAGAGTTACTGCAGGTAAAAGAAGTCCCTCTACCTCGGTCCCCTGTGGCTTTGTGCTAGGCTATGTGTCAGGGGGACTCTACCTTGGCTTTAGCAGAACAGACTGGCTGATCCAACCAGCCTTTTTGTGTTCAGCTGCTGAGCTATGGTGAGCACGCCTCTGGCAGCCAGAGGCCACCACTGAAAATTATCTACTGCTCCTCTGTTAGGTGGGGACTGACAGTTCAAGAAACCCTGCTCAGAAAAGCCTATGCAGGAGTAAAGTATTACTAGGGGAACTAGTAGAAGGTACCATCTTATGGTACCTGGCCAAGAGCCCATCTGAAATGTGTCTCCATGGTCTCTATCTTTAAGACTTCGTGTCTCAACTTTGCAGCCTGGAAAGGGGAGGGTGCTGAAGGAGACTGAAAGGAAGGAATTAGAATTAACAAGAAAAGTAAAATAGCTAATTTTTTGTTTCATCTCCTGAGACATGAAAGAAGATTTTTGCAGCTAATGAATTATTTCTGAAAACAGTAGTAATAGCTGCAGGCAACATTAACTTCAAGTTTCCCAATGAACAAGCATCACTTATGTACTGATTTAAAATTCTGATGTATTTTCATTTGCAGTAGCTCGACTCTAACATGACTGGGGGTCTGGAAAGAGGCCAGAAGAAGTAGCCATGTTTCCAACAGTTTAGTAATCTCCTTAGATGCAGCAGTGGAAAACAGTGGCCGGATCCTATTGAAGCCTGGGGCAACCAATTATCTCAGCAGAGAGGCTCCAGAGCCCTTCATTAGTGCTGGGGACATGGGGAGTTTCTGGTTGCTGCAAGCACAGCAGTGATTTCAAGCTAAGCAGAAAAATCAGTTGTGTCATAGGTTAAACAGCTTTGCTGCTTTTTAAAAATGCAGGGTGGGACCCCAGCCCTGCTGAGAGCAATGCAAGGTTTGCTCCAGACTTCAGAGACACTGGGGTTTCTGCCTCCTTTTCAAAGAAACCCTACAGCCAAGCTGGAGTTAAAACCCAGCCAGGAACATGGACTGGAATACAGCAATCCACTGGTGTCTGATCCCCTCCCTGATTCCCCTCTGATCCCAGATGGGAAGGTGGTGATTTGAAGTCCCACCTCACACCTGGAGCTGAGGCTGGTGGCCGTCGGGGGCATGGGGAAGAGGGAAGGCGCTGCTCTGGCTGAGTCTCCAGGGTTGGGTTGGCATCCCAGTGGCACTGCTCAGTGACTGAGGGATGTGTCATCCGATAGAAAAAGAGAAACAGATGGTAGAAGGAGTTACAGTGGGAGGAAAACCCAATTAGAAGTCCCAGCATGGTTTGTGGTAGGGATATGGATCTTATACCTTGAGTAACAGCCAGGAAAAGAGAGGCACCCAGCTTTTTCACCCATGGTGGAGAAAATTCTTGTTTCAGGCAGAGAATGGTGTTGTAAAAAGCTTTTGCAAAGCTTTTGAGAGATTATTATCTGAAGGGAGAGCGAATAAGGGAGATATAATAGGGGAGATGGATTTAATATGTCCAGAATGTGGGCTCATTATTCCAATATAGGGTTTCTTAGGTTCCCCCTCCTGGAAGGATGCTTAATATTTAAGACAGCAGCCTGGGAGTTGGAAGTCTGTAATCCTACCCCTGGGAATACCCTCAGCCCCTCCTGGCATAAACACCCGGTGTCTCTGAGGTCACTTGCACCCGTTTTGCCCATTCAGAAGTTAATTTTCAGAAGCAGTGAGCATTAGCATGAGCTGAAGTCGAGCAACCGGCACCTCTCGGCCTCAGTTGCTGTACAATTCCTCATCTGTGAAACAGAGTTTGTAACTTTTCACCGTGTACAGGGACCGGGCACCAGCTCGGAGGGGTGGGTATGCCAGGAGGCTGTTGTGGTGTGATTCACGGCCTCTGTGGTGGGCTGGGATGGGGTGAGGAGAGCCAAGCGTGGGGTGACAAGCGTGCCTGGCGTGGCAGGGCTCCGCTCGCTCCCGGCGGTGGGAAGCCCGCACGGTGCTGCTAGCACGCAGGGTAACGCTCCTCCCTGCGAGGTGGCAATGCAAATGCACAGTCTCTCAGAGTCCAGAGGCCGTGAAAAGGCTAAAGAAAGCACATTTCATGCTCTCAGCAAGCACTTGGGGGATGCTGGACTCAAAACCAGCTGGGACAGTGACTGTGCAAGGGAAACTGTTCTGAACAGGGGCTCACGGATGGCTCTATGTGTCTGGGGAGGGGGAACCACCCCCACCCCTAGCCATTTGTGCATCTGGGTGTTATTTAACTTGCAAAATACAAACCTTGAATTTCAGAAAATATCCCGTCTGTGTTTTCCTGTGCGATTCTTGCATTGTCATCGCTTTGCTCGTGCATTATGCTGGAGCACGACTGCCGCAGCCTGCCCCAGCCATGCCCAGCCGCCAGAAGAGCAGGCGAAGGCACGACTGCTGTGCTGGTGCTTTCTAACTTTCACATGCTTGATTTGCTGTCAGAGCAATCTTTTCTTCCCATACAGCTCTGCAGTCGGTAGTGCTGTTGCTTTGCAGGTGAACTGCACAGTGTGTACTGAAGCATACTATTTATAGGAGGGTAAGGTGTCTGTTTAAGGAACGGGGTACATGTTCTGGGAGCAGGATGAGAAAGAGCGAATGAGCAAGAAAAAGCGAGAGATTTCTGATTTTATTCCCTGACAAAAGGGGTAGGGAATAAAATCAGAAAAATAATTCCTGAATAACATGAGATATGGCAAAGTTGATGTATTTTTGTTTATTCTTTCTCATTGTGAGCATTTTTTTTTCCTTGAAACTATATTCCAACCTGGTCCTGCACTCTTTATTATCTTGCTGAATAGTCTAATCACTAACTAAATAAATTACTCTTATGAAATAGATATGTGTTTTCTCCCCATTGAAGGGTGCTAAGGAACAAAGGGTCAAAGCTAAATATAGGACCAGAGCTCAGGCATTCTCAGGCCTCACCATTATGCTAAAGCCATCAAGTCATCCTAGAAGCTCATAATAGCAACACTGGTGGAAATGACTGCCCATCCTTGAAGCTTTTTCTTTACATAAAAAAGTCCAAGAAACGCTGCTCAGCAAGTTTATTCTGGAACTCTATGAGAGTATCAATTGCACAAACTATTCATGATGTAGGCATATATTAAGAAAACTGCAACACAGTATGGGATGCTTGGTATCCTGAAAATCCTCTTTAAGTACCCTAGTATGTCTATAAAAAAATCTTCCTACAGCTCTGGGTATGGTCCAGTCAGCAGAGTATCCCATCTCAGCTTCCATCCATCCATCCTAACACCAGAATACCAAAGCATTTAGTTGGTAAACAGGCACTTGCAAAATCCTTCCTTCACTTTCTCTTAATTTTTGTTATTCTGTATTTCCTAGAATAGAGGCTCTGAACTGCTGAACTCAGTCTGAAGTCAATCCAGCTGACAAGCTCATTTATATTAATAGGAAATCAACTGTTCCTTTTTGCTGGATTCCCAGTGGAGCAAATGGTGGTCTGCTTTTTCCATGCAGCCATCCTACTCCATACTGAAATGCCTCAAAAATATTTGTTTGCTAGAAAATGTTAGTGGAAACTAATATTGCTGATGTGAAAAACAAATAAATAGAGAAAACCCACAGATTCTTCTGGTCAATTAGACCTTCAGAAAGTGTAAAATTTTTTGTATACTATTAGATAGCACTTAATAGCTGTCTTCCAACACCCTCATGGCTTTTAACGACTAATCATAAAAGACCCCAAAACAAACAGAACAAAACAGTTAGAGCTATGGTCACATTGTTTGTCAGGAGCTTGCCTGTAGGAGTTTGGATGTAGTTGCTATAACATATCAGACTAAGATATCAGTTCTTTCCCTTACCTAGCCCAGCTGGTCATCACTGGCTGTTTGGGGAAGAGGTATAAGAAAAGCTACACAGGGCAACTTATGGGTGACTCTATTAGTGGAGGAGACTGAATAATTTTTCCTTCATACCGTTAGCCAAAGGGTTTGTATACCTTCTCATTCATTGATTCTTTGTCTTGTACTGTCATTTTCTTTTCCATTTAGTTGCCGTTTAGAGTGTTTAAACCATTTGGAACTCCTGGGACATCCAGACTTGCCCATTAGTAGGTGGGCAGCGCACAGCTGGTCTGAGGCTGGAGAGCCACTGTCATCTTGAAGGTAGAACAGGGCCCTGTGGATGGCCCAGGGTAGCGCTTGGATCCTAATGACAAGCAGATTGCACATTTGCATAACGATGCAAATGAGTGACCTGACCACAGCAGGAGTGGCGTGTCTTTTCCAGCCCCTTGTTACCATTGTACAAGATTGGACATTAGCCATGAAGATTAGAGAAGAAGTCATCTTCCCATGCTTTAACTAAGCCCTGCGAGCGACACACTCTCTTGGAATTTGTTTCCTGCAAACTGGTGCCTGAGGTGCCGTGCTGGGGCTGCAGGGGCCCTGGGCTCCCGGGTGGGGTGGTAAACCCTGTTGTCCATTCTCTTCCTTGGCACGGCTGCAATTACCTTCCTCTATGGCTCGGCTAGATGCCTGCTGTCATCCACACCGTGTTGGCTGTGATGGGGTCACAGCAATGGAAGGCG
The DNA here is from genome assembly GCA_024606505.1 of Aquila spilogaster. NCBI lineage: Eukaryota > Metazoa > Chordata > Aves > Accipitriformes > Accipitridae > Aquila > Aquila spilogaster. The sequence continues at coordinate 31,333 of JANHGO010000716.1, forward strand.
GCAGTTTCTGCACAGCCATACAAGCAGTAAGCGTTACCAGAGGCTCGGAAGGTCAGCACATGCTTGTGTAGCATTGTAGGTATTTGATAAGCTCTGTCTCAGACTCCTGAACTTTGGGGACTTAATTTTTTAAGGTTTTTTTGGCTTTGCCAGTCTCTCAGGATTCAGAAAATAGTGTCTCCAGTTTATTGTATCATCTGCCTATGAAATCTGGCTGTAAAGAGGAATAATCTGTGGGATTTATTTTTTGTTAAATAATTTAAATTTATACTTTTTCATGCCTGGATCAATCTTCATCTCACTGTCCCCTAGTGTTCGCCTTTCCACCGTTCAGGAGAGTGCCAGAAGCTGCATCACTGTGCAGTTCATTTTAAGACTAATTATCATCAAGACATGAAAACAGCATTTTACATTATGTATTTTTTCTGTTCAGCACATAGACCAATTCATTTTAGCTTCAATTATTCTTAACCACATGTCTGCAAACATTATAAAAATGGCAGTGGATATATAGCAAAACATAAACCCACCTTTGGATTAGCAATGTGGCTTCATTGTTCAATTATATAGGGATTAAATTGTATGATGCAATGTTGTGCAAATTTGCTCTTATTTTCCAAAGCTAAGGTTAATGCTCAGTGCTTGTGTTTCTAACCAGTAACCGCAAACTTTCATTGGTGTGACACATTAGTCTCAGCTTCTGCCTGGATGGTTGCAGATGATACTCTGGGGCAAAGTTACCTCTAAATGCTCTTGCTTGCTGAATGATAATGATGTCACATCTCTTAGTAGCTCAATTTCATTATGGGAAGTAGGAAGGAAGATAAGTAAGTAGAAGGAAAGAGCATGGAAGAATCTAATTTGTGTTTTATAAGCAGAGATTTTCCTACAAAACCCCTTGTAAATTATTTAAATTGTTACTGACTCTTCTGAAATTATCAAAATATATTGAAAAGCTGAACCTTTCCTCATCTTCATCTGTGCTGAAATGCCTAAACATCCTTCTTGATTTTGATGCCACAAAGAATTAAAAGTAAGACAATAAAGTGCCCATGGCCAAACAAAGCATGGCATGCACTTGCTAGATTGTTCCCTGTACGTATTTAACATTTGTGTTTAATTGTATGATGTAAAGCGCTACACAGTGCCGTGCTATCAGGCCGTGGAGGCGGCTGGTGCAGACACAGCAAGGAGCGCCCAGGCACCGGCGAGGGCTGCCTGTGCTCCGTGCGCTCTGCCCCTGCGGCCGTGCTGCTCTTCTTGGCTCACTCTGCCCTACGGGGTGATGGGGAAGAGCTGGACGAGCCCCACCAGTGCTCGGGGGGGTCGCTGGGGCTCTTGTGCCCTGACTCGGGCTGTGCGCTCCCTCGCCAGATGGTTTTTGTTTGATTCACCTTTGGGATTATTGGCTGTCGCCTGGCTCGGTGTGTGGTGGACATCGGCTTGCTCTGGGTGTTCGGAAAACAGATACAGTAGTTTTGTAGGTGGTTTAGAGGATGGTGTGTAACAAAGAAACAAAAAGGTGCCTGGTTTAGCCTAAATAATCACAGGAAAATCCGTCCAGGTAGGAAGGAACAGATAGTGAGGTTATCGCTGATGGAGCCAGAGAGGAGAGATTGCGCTGGAGGAGATGAAGGAGACAAGACTAGAAAAGTGGAAAAGCTGCTGCATTTCATTAATCTATATAAAGTCTGGAAAATGCTTTATGTTGTTGGTAGAAAAGTAAATCTACCGATGTTGGCCCCGGTAATGTTTGGCAGCTGGTGCCTGAAGTAATGTTGAGGCTGGTGCTGAACGGGCAGTGACCGCTCTGTGGCCACTGAGCTGCCACCGGTGATGTGGGCTGGGAGGGATCCTGCTCTCCCCATGGTGCTTCTGCCTTGTGGTTTACTTTAACCTGCTAGTTAGTGCATTGGCTTGGCATAAAGCACATGCGAGTTACTGGGCTGAGGGGATGTGGGGTGGAGGGTCTCGGCAAAGTGAAGAAAAGTTTCTGTAGTATATGTTAACTAGGGCAAAAATATTTCGTATCCATAGATTTGGCACACAATAATGAACCATAATGCCTCAGGAGATAGACATTATTTTAATTGACGATAAAGAGAAAACCTCCTTGGACAGTATAATTACAGATACTGGATTATAACTCAGGAGCTTGCATGCTCAGGCTGGCAGGCAAATAACAAGAAAAGTCATTAGCAGAAAGTGGAAGAGGAAGACATATGTTATAGGAATTTCTCCACTTTCTAGTGCTTCATTTGTAAACTTCCCTTCAAGTTCAGTGCCTTAATCTTATTAGATGTCATTGTCACTGCTCGTTAGGAAACACTCAACTGATCATTTAGATTTTTCTTAGAAAGATCATACTAAACTGAACACAAGTAAATGCAAAAACATGCCATTAAAATGCTATGCATGGACTTCTGTGAGATTTCTCCACTTGTGCATTTAACTTTCTGGTTTCCATTTGCAAATGTGGTGGCTGTGTAAAATAAGACGTAGAACGGTGCACGCACTTAGTCTTTTTCATTTTATTTCTGCGTGCAGGAACCTGTGAAGGTGCATGGAGTGCAGAACCGTGGAAACAAGCAGTTGATCTGGGCAGAAACGTGTGCTTATGTGTTCTTTTTATATTTTCAAATGGCCATAAATTAATGTCTCCATAAATCAGCGGGTTCCGATTAGAGCTCTGAAGACTCTTATAGAAACTGCATTCCAGTATAAAAGTTTTTTGATGTAATCAACTCAAAGAAAATATTCCTGAGCAGTTTGAATTACCTTTGCTCTGATGACTTGCATAATTTAACCAACCCACTGTTTAATCTAATGGAGAAGAAAACCACAGTGGCTCTAGCAGAAAGCCCAAGTTTTTGCCTCAAGTAGCAGCAAAAGCAGCCTGTTTGTCTAGTTTTCACACCCAAAGCTCTTTGTCTCCAAACCTCGGCTGTTCTCCCATCTGCGTCTGGTTCTGCATCTGCACAATCGCACGATCAAGATGCGGATTTCCAGGCGCTGTGTGTGTGACAGGGATCTCCCCGTGTGCCGCACATCCCTGGTCCGTGCACAGAGAAGCTGGGAGATGCCCTGAGCCCGGCCGTGGCTATGGGACACGCGGGTGGATTTTGTCCATGTAGGGTGAGGACTGAAGCCTGCAGGTTTATGCACTGAATCCGTCAGACTTAAAACAGGAGGTGTCAAGCTCAGCACTGCTTTCCTGAATCACGGCCTTATCCGTGAGCAAATAACATATGTCTAAACCTCCTGTCAACTGCAACGAGCTAAAGCAGAAACTCAGTACCAGCTGATGGTAGTTATATTTTTGGCCAGTATATATGACCATGAAACAGAGCAAATAAAGGCTTTGGTTTTATCCATACCTTTTTATTTATTTCTGTAGTCTGTAGTAGGGGACCATTGCTTTAAAATCCTTAGACATTTGGACATATTTTACAAGACAGTACAGTTTCTGAATGTCACACATTGATCACAGTTTCATACTACTACATGCATATAAAGACACTGATTTTTATTTTTTTTTTATTAATTTGTTTACGGAAACAACTGGAGAGGTCAATAAACTTCAACAAAGAATGACTAAATCAAAATTAACAGAAAAATGTAAGAAAGACTCTAAGTACACTAGTATATGGCTAATGTTGCTGTAATCACCCCAAAGTGCCAGGGTATTGAAACATTGCTTAAAAGGGGAGAAAACATCTGCTGAAGCATTGCCCCTTGGGTCGATCCAATATAACCCGATGAAGAGATTGTGCAAGACGTGCAGGAACTGCTGGGCTGTCGGGCAGAGGCATGAAGCACTGCCCTTCATTACAGACACACCAAACTGGATTCCCCATTGCTTCCCCATTGCACAGGTTAAAAAATAACTGAAGTGCAAGGCAATGGAGGAACCTGTCATATTCTGCCCTTTCTCAAGCTGGGTCACAGTCAGTTTCAATTTCCAGATACAAAAACAATTCAATCTACATGTACTAGCAGAGCCACAGGAAACTTACATTTTTCCAGTTTTTATTTGTTGTTAAAGATCACATTTTTCTTTCAGAGGGAACCCCACACCTTTCTTCTCCTTCAATGACGATGGATGCTCACCCGTGCCCTTTGGAGATGGCACTGGGAAGCCCTTGCCTGGGCTCCTGGGCCGCTGTGCAGGCGCAGCGGCTGGCGGAGCTCTGCAGGTCCAGCAGCCGTCCTGTGCTTTTGGAGAAGGAAGACCTGAGGCTGTTCCCCGGCCCTTTGAAACGCTGAGCAGCCACGACGTGCAGCACAGCAACGGATTGCCCCGGTGTCCGTCCATGGGCATGGAGTCGTTATTAAACAGCACTTGCAACAGTGCCTCATTAAGTGTTTTCTCCCCATTCAGGAACTGCTTCACTGGCCTGATTAGAAAGCAGGATTCTGCTGCACTAAGTTGGGGTATATTTTTTTTAATGCTGACCTAGTTGGAAAACGAGTTTGGTTGGTAGCTGTGGCTGGCCTTTCTGATCGCAGTGTCATGGCTTCAAAGGTGAAAGTAACATAGAGCTGCTGCTCCCCCCCCACTCCGAACACACCAGTGGGGAATGTTGCAATGCAAAAGCCATTTTCTGCACCCACTACCAAAAAGCCAGAAAGAAGGGGGGGGGGGGGTATCTTTGCCACAAGCCAACAAAACTGATATAAACAAAATAAATCCCAGTGGTCGCATGAGCCAATGTGTGGCTAATGGTACTTAGAGGCAGTGAAACATAACAGGAAGAAGAGGCAAAAAGGGCAGAGCTCCTAAATGAAATACAGAGAGTAGAGAAGAACTGATGAATCCTAAAATGGTCTTAAATGTAGATTACCAATAGGGCCAGAGGTTGTCACAATCAAAGGTAACCGATGGCCCATCTGCCGGTAGTGTCCTCCCAGCATCAGCAAGTCCCTGGACCGAGGGCTGAGACTGTTGAACTGTGTGGCTGAGCTTGTGGTCCTGCTGTAGGGACAGCCATCGGTGAGTTTGGGATGCCACTTGTGACATCAAGCCCACAAAGAGTGAGCTGACATGGAGTGATGCTCAGTCACGAGTGGGATGATACCATTGTCATCCTCTTGCCTGAAGGATTCCCTCCTTGCCCAGGCTTTCACTGACCTGTCTCCGTTTCCCATTCCCTCACCCCACTGGTTTCCTGGCAGGTGCTGTGGACAGACACCTCCATCCCTGAGGTCATACAGAGCTTTTAGTTTTCCATTAGCTTTTAGAGATATGGGTCCAAATTCTTTACTGGGCTAAATGGGGCACAGCTCCATTGACCCCAATGGGCTTTTACTTACAGCAGCAAAGAATTTGGCATTTCATGCAAATTTGGCTCCCTGGCTTCCACAAGGCTCTAGTTTGGGTGGGTCTTTGTACTGAGCCCAGCCTGATTATTTTTTGAAGGTAGTGTCGCTATAGTCTTGAAAAGACCCCTTTAAAAATGTCGAAGGTTAGTCCTTGTTCAGTCCTACAGAATATCAATAGTATTATTTCTAGTTAAAAAGAAAAATGAAGCTTTCTCTTCTAAGCCTCTAGACTGAAAACTTCTTGTGCGATGAAGCCAGAATCAAGCAAAGCAAAATTCTGAGTAGTATTTACAGATATGAACACTTGTGGCACCCTACCGTTGGTGTCAAAGGACACTTATTTGTGGCTTAGGTAACACCAGCAACAAAGGGGATACACACCCTGAATGCAGACTTTCAGTTTTCCTTTGTCTGGCCAAGACAAAGTTTCAGTGCAAGAGCCTAAATCCGATCAGCATGGGGTGCGAAACACATGCTGGAAAATAAACATCTCTTCTTTGAAGGGCTGGCTTGTATTTGGGTTGTTTCTGTCGTGGTGTAGGAGGGCTACCTGCAAGGGCGAATTAAAGACTGGTCTCACTAGAATCTTTCTGTGGTTTTGTTGACTATGCTCAAACAAACTTACTGATATGGAAGGTGCCTTTTGAAGGGATTTATGTGATTGTTGACGACAGATATGGTGGGCTATTGCATTAATTGCTTTCAAAAAAAGAAAAATCCCACCCAGTTTTAATACCTTCCTGTGTAAATGGGTCTTGCTGATACATAATGACACGCAAAACTGTGTCTGCTGGTTATTCTGTTCATTTGGGTGGTACCTGGACTTTCTGAAACGTTTTCCCAAATTAATTCTGTGTCGGGTTTATTGGCTAGTGAGGTGGGCATAATAGGAAAAACACGCAAGCAAACAAAAGGAAATGGGACCAAAACTCCATCTTTGGAAAAAAACATGGTCACTGACCAGACTGCTGGGCGGATTCAAAAGGAAATGTTTGTGCAGAGCTACAGAGCTGGTGCGAAGCTCTTTGTCGTGCTAAACTTCAACAGGCCTTGAGATAGCTTCAAGATGCACATTCAATTTATGTGACGGTAGAGCTATAAAGGAGCAAGGAAGATCATTAAGTAAGCAGGTACATGGACTGACTTTACCATAACCAAATCCAAATCCGGTCCCTTTCTGAATGTGTACATTCAGTTTTTTTCATTCCCTTATAATTTTTTCTCATTTCCTGATTTTGTCTGGGACTGAAAACAGAAATTCCCAAACCCAGTGGGAAATGAAAGTCTTGACCCTTCTGTTTTAACCCAGGAAAAGCTCCCCCGAAGGCGGGAGCTTTGCCTGAGCATAGTCAGGTCACTGCCTTAAAATAAGAGCCTGAAGTTTGATGCTTATCCCAACTCCATCGTAATTGTTAGGACAGTCAGATTCAAATCCATCTCTTCTTTATGCTCTCAGTTTAATCGACGTAAATCTGCAAAAACACTGAAGCCCAGGCTGTGGCTAACACTGAAGCCAGTGGCATTTGCTGACATTTGCACTGCCATAACCGAGGGCAGAGTCTGGCCCACTCTGTGTTTCTCAGAAGGATCATCTTAGTTTCCATAACCAGTCCCTGGTTATTTTTAAGTACCACAAACAGGAAAATACGAAAACATGACAACATCAGACAGACTCAGTGACCTTTCGCAGACACACTTCAGGAGTGATGTTGCAGGTGTTTTTCAGAACAAAAGAAAATAACGACAACAAAAAGGTTAGGGATCAGCTGTGTAAATGAACACCAAGAAAGCATCTAATATATTATTCTGTAATACAAAAAGAAGAAATCTGACTTAATTGCCCTATTATAAATTTGCTAAAAATACAGATATATATTTATATTTTTATATATATATATAATTTTTTTTAATCTGAACAGAAAAATAGACTACTCTGGAATGCATG
>JANHGO010000717.1:0-38584 GCA_024606505.1 Aquila spilogaster
CAAGCAAGCTAATGGTTGCATCAAACAACAAGGTCAACCATTCTGCTGCCCCAGTTATTGAAGTGGGAATTCTTGTTGTTACAGGAGGACATTAAAAGGAATTTACTGTCACTGTCATGTTTTACATTCACTCTTGGTTACAGTTACTCAAACCATTTGGCATACCAAGTCTGCAACAAAAAGAGATGTTTTGTTTCTGGTAAAACAAAGGACAAGGACAGATAAAAACAAGAGGAAGAAAAAGAGACAGAAAATGACAGAGCGACGCAACCACATCGCTGCACTGAAGGAAGCATCACACTGAAGTTCCTTTAATTTATTAATCTACTGATTTGTACAATCTTGCAACAAAATAACCACCGACACCCAGGAAACCTAGAGTGTGGGTGCATGAGGTGCTTCCAGCAGTGCTCCCATGAGTTACGGCTATGTAGCAGTTTTGACAACCATCACATGCCTCCCGAAGCAAGATTCCAGCTCAGTCTGACCATGTTCTGGTCTTGAAACATTTCCACGAGGAAACCTCCGAGGGGCAGTGAAGGCATATTGCAAAGCCCTCATTCCTTGTTCTGCGTGCAATAAGAATGAACACCATCTTTTGTGTGAAGAACAGTCCTGAGGCTTCCAAAACAACCGCCTGCTGGAAGAAACATTTTGAGAGAAGGAAGAGAAGGGAGCAATGAAAGTGAAAGAGGCTTCACACTTTGTATCTGATACAAGCTTCCTGCCAAATCCCTCCCTTAAGGTTCTCCTGCAAGAAGTCACATTGGACCCAATAGGTGGTTCAGTTAGCAGTCCTGCAGAATAAGGCAGATCTTTGCTGTATTCCAAGCTTTTATGCATCACCCGCATTGCAGGGTTTCTTCTGTGGTTAATCCCACAGTGTCCTTATGAAAAAAACAGTCTTACTGGCTTTTGTGTTCAGTGCGATAAAAAGATAGCAGGGGCCCTTTGATTTAAATGGCACGCTCCATGAAATGGCACCCTTAAAGGAACTAAAAAACCTTGAGCAAAGAAATAAAACTCTCAGAATGTTCTATTTAAGTCCACCACTAAATGCCACAAGTGTATGAACAAAATCACAGCAAAGAGACATGGATAGCAGGTATGTGTCAGAAGGGACAGGGTAGCGACAAGTGATGAGTTACACAGCCAATTGTCTTAGTAGGAAAACATCTGATCAGTAGCTCTGTGCTATTTAATATCTTTCCCATGGTAATTAGAATCACAGAATGGCTCAGGTTGGAGGGAACCTCAAAGCCCACCCAGTGCCACCCCCGGCCATGGGCAGGGCTGCCCCCCACCAGCTCAGGCTGCCCAGTGCCCCATCCCACCTGGCCTTGAGTGCCTGCAGGGATGGGGCACCCACAAGTTCTCACCCGGCCCTTTGCTCCCTCTGACAGACTTGACAGAAGCCCTGTCCAAAGAAATAAAGCTCCTTGAGAAGCAGCAACAGAGTTTTAGGCAGTGACCCCCCGACATGTGTTTGCAGGTCCTTGGGACATCGCGGTGCAGAGCGTTTTCCAGGAGCTGGAGGTGCAGAGAAATCCCCCACGCCGCTCTCTATCTCGTAGATGCAAAAGGGAAGTGTTTCACGTTAATGGGGATTGACATATGGTGGGATTATTTTTTTTAAGTAGTTCTTCTCGTTCCCTAGGCAGTTTTGATGTGAATATTAATACTAACATAATTTCATGATGATTAGAGAACACAATTAGGGGCTATTAATAATGACACAAATAATGACATTTAAGGCCCCATTTTCATGTGAGTAATACTCTGTCTGGTGGTATTTAAGCAGCTCTGTCTAGCACAATTACCGCGGTGCCAAGGTGCAACCGCATAATCGCAGTATCAGTCATACAGCTCCATGCAAGCTCCTGCTCCCCGAGCCATGGGAACGCAAAGCAAAATGTTGCCATGCCACAGGCACTGCACGGTACCACGAATGACTGCGCTTTCGGATCCACTTTGCTTTCCAAAGCTCTTCACTGAGAACCCCCCCAGCAAAGCCTGTGCGGTGCCATTTGGATCCCACCCACCTCCTCCACCACCTGAATGGAGCTGGTCTGGCTTGACTCCACCGGACCCGGGCATTGACGGCGCCCCGTTTCTTTTGCAGTTACGCTCGCTGCCAAGATCAGCCCTTGAAAGTGGCCGTGCTGTGCTAACGTGAGTTAATGGAAACCTCTGAATCAATTCTTCACTCCCTGAAGAAAATCCCCCTGCTTTATGCAGCAGGAGCTGTAGTAATGAAAATGGCTGCGTGTTTCTGTTAGAAAAGCAAGGGAAGGGGAGGGAAGGTGCTCCCTGTGCTGCAAGTGTCTGGGGGGGGGGAGGGTCAGCAGAGCTGTGCCACCCCTCCCCTGGTGATGCTGGTGCTGGCACTCACCCTTTCAATTACGAACTCCATTTATTTAAGCCCCCAACCACTTCAAACCCTACAAACCGAGTTCCTCATGGAAGCAGCTACAAGAAAGTTAGGATCCTGAAGATCGCACGCACTGACCCAAGCTCCGCACGCTGCTCAGCAGTTCAGGCTGTGTTTGCTTGGATCCCAACTTGACACTGCTCCCAGGCTGTGTGTGCAGGAGTCCCCCAGGCAGCGGGTGCAGCAGCGCGCTCCATTTGTTAGGCACTGCGTACACCTATAATTCACACATACAACGCGCCGCAATCAACCAAGCATTTTCATTAAATTCTTAAGACAAACAGCTTCGGGCCATCCTGCATTTCAATATGCATACAAACATCTCTGTAAAACTCTGCTCATTCAGACTTAATGTTTAATTTCACACAGAGCATTTTCATATGATCTGGTGCTCCATTTTGTATGCACAGCGGTGCCTGCGGTTATTCTGTAGTGCAAGGGCTCATGTATGTACCTGGAAAGGAGGGACTCTGCAGTCCCAACAGCCTCTTGTAGAGGCAGGAATGGGTCTTCAATGGGCACCAGCAATAGAAGCAACTTCGCAGGCGTGGCTGTCAGATCCCTTGAAGTCTGTAGGCTAAGATTTCCCCACATTATTGTAGAATTGATTGATTTGGAAGGGATCCTTAAGGACCCTCTAGTCTCATTCCCTGCAGTGCACAGGGACACCCACAGCTCCATCAGTGCTCAGAGCCCCGTCCAGCCTGACCTTGGCTGTCTGCACCACCTCTCTGGACAACCTGTGCCAGTGCCTCACCCCCTAAACTTTCATTGGCTTCAAAGGATTCTCCTCATACAAAGACATAGGTCCACTTACACTGGGCTCATTATTACGGGTTCATCCACTTTGAAGTTTCTCAACTGAGAGTTCTGCAAGATGAAGGACTGAGAATTTTGTGGAAATGCAGTTACTTGAGGGTCTCTCTGTTTGGACCCCAAGAAGATGAGGAGTAACTTCGGACTGCTCTAGAAAAATATCCTAAGTCCCTGCTGAGGTTGTAGGGGATGAGTCACAGGTTCTTCTGCACAGGATGCACAGCCACTCTCCAGCACAGGGAAGAGCACACAGCTTCAGAGGGAGCAAAGACCAGAAACAGTGCTGGTATTTGGGCAAGATGAGGAGGAGAACACTTCCCTGCAGGCACTCAAGGCCAGGTGGGATGGTGCCCTGGGCAGCCTGAGCTGGTGGGGGACAGCCCTGCCCATGGCCGGGGGTGGCACTGGGTGGGCTTTGAGGTCCCTTCCAACCCGAGCCATGTTATGATCCAATGATTCTATGAAATAGTTGGGGGCATGGCTCGACAACAGGCAGCAAACGCGACCGAGCAAGCTATTAAACCTTAATCAAACAATGCAGAAGGCTATGGAGATAACACTAAAATTTAATGAGCCAGTCTCATTGGCTTCCCGGAAGAACTGCATTACAGTAAATGCGTTGCTGGTGAAAGGGGTCTGACTTTCAGATATCAGCCACAAACCCTCCTCGGTCTTTGTTCACCAGGAGGAACGGCGTGTGAAGTAGTTCATTATGTCTGGTTAGATGAGAGGTTGCTCCCTCCTCCCGCGGGCCAGATACTGATTGTTTCTGTCACTTGCTCATCTTCCCCAAGTTATTTATTGCATAATTCTGTCTTCTGCTTTAGAGCACAGAAACTGAGAGTCTTCACAGCCTGGCCTAAGCGCAGAGCGTCTTTGACTAATTGGGGCGTTAAATGGCTTTGAGCAGCCTGCCTCCATCTGCAGTGGGCTGTGCCTGGGGTGCCCCTTGCCCCTGCTAAGGGGCTCAGCTGCCCCTCTCCCTTGAGCCCCAAAACACTTAATATTGTCCTTGAGAAAGGTGGAGGTGGAGCTGTTGCTCGGTTTTGGGTTTCTTGAAGCCCAAAACCAGCTCCTAAATCTAAAACCCCTTTTGCAGACGTGCCAAACCCCATAGCCAACTGTTGGGCAGGCCGGGAGACGTGGGGTAGCAGTTCACCCTGTGGGGCCATTTCCTCCCTCCCAACACTGCATTAGCCTCCATTCTCCTGCAAAGTGGGTTTGGGGTTCATAGAATCATAGAACTGCAGAATCATTAAGGTTGGAAAAGACCACTAAGTCCAACCTTCAGCCCGTCACCACCATGCCCACTAAACCGCGTCTCTCAGCCCCGCTACCACGGGGCTCCTGCATCCTACTGCCATGCATATCCACAGTGCAGCACGCAGGTTTTGGATAGGCAGAAAGGAAAAAACAGCAGAACTGTTTTATGTTGGGTTTTCTTTTTCTTTTTGTTTTAGCCAAAAACACGTTCCACGTCCCAGCTTAGGATGCAAGCAGCACAGCGTCCAGAGCTGCACAGCTGCATGGAGCAATTCAAAAATTGTCTTGTTGGACTACAATGTGCCAATTTTTCACATTTACAGCCATTTTCAATATTACAGCTTGTGGCACTGAAGCCAGGAGGATTTTCTTCAGGGAGCAAGAATTGATTCAGAGGTGACCATTACCGCGCGCTACCGCAGCATGGCCCCTCTTAGAGTGGAGTGGGAGGTATTAAACACAGGAAAGGGGAGGCTGTAGCCACCAGATTTCATGGGACCAGAGGGATGACGCCTGGATGCTGCAGGAAACTGGAGGGCAAAACCCCTTGTTGTTTCACCCTGTCTAGACGGAGCAGGGCTGGCAGCATTTCCTGTGCCATTTTAATATGCCTAGTTGAACTCAAGGCTTAGGGAAATAAATTAGTGCTTGGGCTGCAGCCAGGTCCGCGGCACTCTTGTGCTCTGCAGAAATACGGTTAATTTAGGGGCAGACTGCAGGGATGCTTTGGGGTGCTGGACATGGGGTGACAGCCAGGCAGGTCCCATGGTAAGCATGCAGTTGTTGTGGGCTGCAAGTGGGTTTGGCCACGGGTGGGTGCAGTCCCACTTGCATCTCCAGCTGAGGTTTATTTACGTGATAGGATAATGCAGTTCACTGCTCCAGTAAGGCAGGCTTTCCCCAAAATCCCCTACAGCAGCATTTCTGGGCAGTAGCTGGCCCAGCTGGGAGCTGCTGTCACTGTGAGCAACACCTACGGAGTTCATGGCTGTGTCTGGCAGAAAGGAGCATCATGGCTGTGCATTTCGCTGCTGGTCCGTGAAGCCTGCTTTGGGGCTGCTGTGGGGTTTTCTCTGGCCCTCTCCCCACACTCCACCTCCTTATCATTTAGAAAACACTTGCTATTATTTGCAGACTTCCCAGTTCCTGCTGACAAGACGTGCTCTGCTCGTGGGGGCGGTGCAGGGGCTGCAACCACCCCTGGGTCTGCAGCTGTGCACGGGGACCATAATAGTGGGTGGGAGTGGGGGGGTGATATAATGGGAGGGGGCTGCCTGGCAGCTGTAGTGAGTGTGGGGCGCAGTGGGGAGGGGGACACTTGTAATGCTAAGTGCTGACAGGACGTCGCTGTCAGCGCAATGTTCTGCCTTGATGAGCCTTCATATATAAAGATATTTAATGAATTAGTTAATTAATGACTGGAGTCTGATTGATGGATCATACGGAGTTCCCAGCAGGGTGAGCCTGACCCTGGGATATTGCTGCTGTTGCTTAAATGCATCCCCTCTCTGGTCCGAAGCACTCTGTGTTCTGGCAATTTGCATGCATTAAGTGTAGCTCCTTAATAGGATGTAATGTTAGCGAAAAGCCAAAAGCATAGCAGCTGTAACTTAAAAGACAGCCCCATTACTGCAAGCCTTATAATTAGGGTAAGAGGGAGACTTGCGCTGCCATATGTTAAACTCTTTTGAGGTTAATAGCTCTGTAAGATTTTGCAATTTAAAAAAATTAGTCTTGAGGAAAGATGACAAGGCGCGTCAATGAGACTGTTGGGATGGGGCCGAGGTGGCTCTGCCCCATTGCAGCCTCAGCACTCCGATCTCCAGGCTCCGGGGATAGAGGTGCTCGCGGGCATCCTGAGCCCTGGCTCGCTGCTCCCCAGCTGTTCTGTACAAATCCTGCCCTCTCTCCCCTTTGCAGGTCAGGGCTCTGTGCTGGTGCAAAGCCTGCATGGGGACAGCTGCTCTGTTTTCCTCCTGGCCTTGGGGGAGGCTTGCGTTGGGGTGGGGGTTGATAGTCACACCTCTTGCATTTTCCTTCCTAGCTGCTCTTCTTCCTTTCCTCTGTCCCGCTGGCAAATTATTCTACCTTACTGGCCTCTCAATTTCCTCATCCATAAAACTGAGACTAAAAATGTACTTGTTAAGGGCATCACAGGGCCTTCTGTGTCTACAAGGGCTTTGAAGTCCTCTTGTTAAAAGTACCGTGGAAGTGCAAGCCGTGCGTTATTATCATGACGTGAGGTGGCTGGCTATCAGGCAGCAGCCAAGCTCCGGGATGTTGGTGGTGGGCTGAGGGCCAGGACCTCCGGTGGCACTGATGCTGGCAGCTGATGCTGGTTGCCCAGGTGAGGAATCCTGTGGGCATTGGCTTGTTTTCTCATTTGCCAAACAGCTGGGAAATAGTGCTTTTAAATAGCCAGGTGGAAAAAGGTGGGGGTGGCTGGGCAGCCTGAGCTGGGGGGTAGCAGCCCTGCCCATGGCAGGGGGTTGGAACTGGGTGGTCTTTATAGTCCCCTCCAACCTGAGCCCTTCTATGAATTGGCTTAGGGAAGGTTACGCATGAAGCTCTGCTACAGAGGCTGTTCTCCTGCAGCTGTATGAGGATATCAATGGCCCTACCTCAGTACAAGGTGAGGATGGATAGTGGTACTGAGATCAAGCCAGACAGCTCTGCTAAATATTAATGTTCTTGGCTACAGTTGTGGGAGTTTTTAAGGTCATCTTGAAATTACTTTAACAGTTTCCTTCCCCCCTCCTCCCCTTATGAAAGTGTTTAATTGCTTTCTTATTTAAATGCACCAAGATTTCCTGATATGCTTGTAGTCCATTTGGTGCACCTGTTCTCTTCAGGGAAGCTGAAGGAACTGAAAAATTATCTTGAAACTGAAGATTATGGCTGTATTTGGGGGAAGGCATGAGATTATTAAATCCTTTCCATTAGAGTTGGAGTATCATGAAGTCTGGGGACAATGCTGAATATTGGACTGGGTTCCAGCTTTATAAATTCATGTTTTCTTCCACCTCTTGGAGAAAGATGCCTCTGCTTTTCAAGTCTTTCATGCTGCTTAGGTACCATTCTTCTGGGATACTTCTTGGGCACTTTCTGGAGCATTTCAGTACAATGCTTGGGTTTCTGCTTGGGAGATGTAATTCTGGGGACCCTTATGTGGTCTGACATCTTGAGCAGGTTCTTTCGGTCCTGTGTGGTGCTTGGCGTGGTGGAGTCAGGTCTGCTGTGCTATAGCTGTTCCCATGTAGGTGATAAGCACAGCCTACCCCTTAGGAACAGGCTGCGAGCTGCCTGGGAAAGGGAGATTTTCCCATTGTGTGCTCCAGTGTCAAAGGCAAAATCACCATCTTTGGATCAATAGCAAAGCCATTAAAGCGCATCTTCAATTTCAGTGCATGATGCTGCTGCGTTCATCACTCCATTGGCAACTGTCTTATAACAAGTTCATTTCTTCTTGTAGTGGGAAAATACTTCACCGTCCTGTCCGCACTTCTCAGGTTGACCATCAGATGGTTGATCTCTGAGCAGGGAAAAGATTGGTTAGAGAGATTTTTGGAGCCGAGTAGATACAGGGCTGTGAGTTTCCAATGTAAAGGAGGAGCTGCCAGCTTGCACATGCTTCAAAACAGAGCTGCACTTGGGGCAGCAGCAGTGCAAAGGTATAAATAACTCGCTTAGACTTCTTTTGCTCAAGGGGACTTGCACATTTGCAAGCTTATTCTAAAGCATGACTCTCCTACACAGGAGCATGAAAAGCCCTTCACTCCCCTCTTTCACATTCCTCTGAGAAGTCTGCCCAGGCTGTCATGCTTCCAGGGAGCAAGCTGGATTGGAAGGTTTGAGGGCTCCGTATCACTTCGCTATCCCTTTCATCCCTTGTTCAACGTCTATAATTTGCTTTCCCTGCACATAGCACTCAAGGCAGAGCTCCTACCCTCCCCAGGTGGAACTCAATCTGCAGCAGGACTGCTCCTATCCGGGATCCTCCCCAGAGCTCAGCAAAGACAGTGGAGCTGGGACACTCACTGCTCTCAGCTGTCAACTCTCTGTCCCTTCTGCTCTTGGCCTCGATAGCATAGCTGGGTGTGGGATGTGGGTTTGAGCTCTACTCTGATTGCAAAGCTCACATCGGGGCTGGGATCTGCACCCTGGCAGGGTGAGAGGCTGGCAGGTGGGTGATGAGTGAAGACAGTGAGTATAGTGGGGGAAACAACATGGGAATCCATCTTCTGGCTCTTCTGGCTCTGGTTAAATAATGATTGTGTTGTCTAGACAGCAAAGAAATATCCCTTGTGTAGCATGACAGAAAACCTTATGGATGCTGTCAAACACGTCCTTAGCTTCTATGGGCACAGCACTGATGGAGATCCCTCTGTGAGGTGAGACAAATGACCTCTCCAGCCAGCCCAGTTGCCTCATCCCTGCCCAGGTGATAGCAGAATCTGAAGGAAATGGGAATTCCAGAGCTCCTGCTGGCATCAGGAATAGCCCAGAGCACCGCAGCCCCAGGCACTGCTGAGCCTTGGGTTTGTGCTGCAAGGGTGGGTGCTGCAGTGCCAGCTGTCCCATCTCCCTGTCCCTCCTGTGCTCCCCTTGCAAAACAGTGGGGTTATGCTGCTTTGAGCAGGCCAGGTGTCCCCTCTGGTGTGCAGTGGACACAGTGGGCTTTCTCCCACCGTTGGTACTTTCTGCTTGCCGTTTTGTCTCCATCCCTCCAACCGGCAGTATCCCAGCTGTGCTGAATGCTAAATACTGCTCTGACCTCAAATTCCATCTAAATTTCCTCAGATACGGTATGTCAAGCAGCAGTTCAGTACACAGTTCCCCCTGCAAGCTGGGGGGGGATGTTGAATAATGCTTTTTACCGTTTTTATACCTCCTCGCACCAGAAGGTTTCCAAGCCCTTTGCAAATAGAAATGAAGAAGGCAGGTGAGGATTAGTGTTCCTGCTTAGCAGATATACATAAAGAGGAAGCTGTGCAGAGGCGGCTGGGTGTGCACAGGGGTCTGCACTGGGGCATGCATGCAGCTGGGGGATGCTGCAAGATGGGTTCCCTGTGGTCCTCTCCTGCTGGGCCCCATAACAACCTGTGCTGCTGAGCTTGCAGCATTGCCTGCTAGCTTTGCTTGGGATTTTTGGGATGCGTGTTCCTTGGCATTTGTCCTGCAAGCAGCGATTAGGAGCTGCTTTCAGGTGTCCTGGAGGACAGAAGTGCCTGAGCAATTAGCTCCCAGGCAAGCCCAATGTCCTAGATATCTATCTCCTGCCTCTTGGTTCAAAGCATCGAGACTGGGTATCCTTAAACACAGAAGAACCTGTCATGTTTTCTTCCCTCTGGTTTTATTTCACTCTTTAAATTATTTAATTGATGAGTCCTTTCTTTATATATGTTCACATTAAGCTGGTTTCCACAGTAACAACCAAAACTGAAACCCAAAGCTTGGAGTTGTGTTTGAGTAAATAATGCCAAATACAGTCTTGGAATATTTAATTAAATTCTCTGTCATGCCCCTTTTATCTTTATTTTCTGTGAATCTCCTGTAAACAAATTTCATAGAAACACGAGCAGCAAAGAAACCGGTAGGGGAAGGACATCCTTCAGGTGCGACACCGGGGCTGGGTGCAGAGCCAACCCTGCAGCCTCTGTTTTGCTGGCAAAATTGCTCTTGGGCAGAGCAGCTCCTCCACATCCTGCAGAGTGCACGTTTGTGACTGCATCCTGTGATGGTGCCCGTGTGCAACAACACGCAGCTGTTGGCTCGGGTTCAATTTGTGACCCGCAGCAACCCCGAACTTTCTGCAGTCCTGGCTTGCCAGCAACACCTTACGAGTTAATTAGATTCCCTGGACTTTTTGATCACGCTTCCAGTTTATCAGAATCACTATTGATCCTCAACTTATCCTCCAGTGTACTGCTAGCCCTAGTGCGGGGTCATCTGCAAGTCTAATAATTCTTTCCATTCCATCATTTAGGTCAGGAATGAAAACACCAGCTAGTGCTAGACCTCGGCCCCCAGCATGTCCCTGGCACATACATCCTTCTGTTTTGACAGCAGACCACGGGTAAGTACTCTTTGCATACAGTAATTTATCCCTTGGTATAAATGCATTCTCTGGGAACAGTTTGAATGATGTGTTTTTGCACCTACGAGAACTCATTCCTCCTGAAATAGCGCTGTTATGTCAGAGCAGCGGTCAGCACCGGGGCACAGCAAAACGGGAGCTCTGTGCCTTACAAAGGGCTGACCTAGATGGGATGGCTCTCGCTGAGAGCACCGTGGGACTGCTGGCAACATGTCTGGCCTCGTTAGGCTTTCTAATCACAGTCCTGTGCCATTACCTTGGTTCACCAGGAATATCCCTTGAAGCCGTGTGGAACAAAGTAGAGCATCAGAGCTTTCCTAAGCACTAAAGCCAAAGGGATTCCTCCCCACTAAATCCCCCACAGAGAAAAAAGGAGGACAGCAAGACCTGTATCTTTGGAGTGGGAGACAAGAAACTGTGCTGTGTTCTGTTCCAGTTTCACCTCTCTGTGCGCAAGTCAGGGCATGGTATTGTAGATGCAGCATCAAGACGAAGAATTTGGATTTGGCTTGCTTACTTGGAGATGAGTTGCTTGTAGGCATTGGAATGCCTCGTGAAAGTCTGGCCCCAGGCCCTCCAAAGCAAAGGGTATAGTCCCAGCACCTGGCCTTGTAGGTACGAATTGCAGTCGGCTGAGAAAGTAGGGTTTGTTCTGCTCCCCGTTGCCCTAAATAAGGAGGAGTTGCAGGGATTTAGCTTTTAGAGAACCCCACATCAACTTCTCTTCCACAGAACTTTGCGGGAGAGGAGGAAGAGGTTTGGGGATGAGGGTGGATTTCAACAAGCACGCTGTGGTTTTATTTAGAGTCAGACACAGAGGGAAGCGTGGAGGTTGTTTCAATAACACCGTGTTACAAGTCAGGAACATGGGCTGTCTGGGGGCAGCTTTTAGCCTCTTTTATCCCCGGTGCTGCCACGGGGAGCGAGAGGTTTAACATTGACAATATTGTCAACCTGCAGTAATTATCTTGGTTAACCTCTAGGCAGATCAATTATCCCTTCTGACAAGGAATATAATATTAATACCCAGTTGTGTCGGTTTACTTACAATAGCTCTTTGGTACTTTTCCATAGTATCACTACACATCTTAATCAGATGGTGAGTGGGCTTAATTAGCCGAAGTATAGGTTTTATTTTTGATTTCTATGACTACTTAATCTAATGGAAACACATTATCTGCTCTGAGGTCTGCAGTTTTCCATTTGTAATTATTGCTGCTCTTAATTGATGGTGCATCAGGGGTTGTGGCTGCAATATGGGAGTTGAAATATGTCGCCTTTCTTGAGTACAGCTCCTGGTATGTTACTGCTGAAGCGCCTGTGACCCCATGGGCTTAAGCAGATGGGCTCCTGGTTTTGACTTGGGGGATACCTGGCTTCTCTCAAAGGAAGGGGGAAATTGTTTGGAGCAATGGGATGCGTAGCGGCTGTTGTGCGAGAGTGATGCGTTGGAAAGTTTCTTGTGTTGTTTCATGGCGGAGCTCAGGCGGTTCCAACGCCTGCCTATAGAATCCTGGAAGCTGTTCAGGTAATGGAAGCAAACCAGCTTATAAATTTCCAAAGCGAGGCCTGGCATTTATGACTAAAACTTCACATTTCAGGACATGCAGATGGTGAGGGAAGAACAGCTTGGAGGGATGGGCTAATACAAAATTATTAATTGTAGTGATTTTTTGGCACTTTTCTTTCTTTTTTTTTTTTCCCAAACAAGCGCTCTGGGCTCCTGTTTCAATAGGCCTTTGGGAAGGGCTCGGTGTCAGGGGGTTGTCTGGGTGTTGTTGCACTGGATTTGCTATTTGCGTGCCCTTCATGGCTGGAGCTTGCAAGGCTGTGTGGCTCAGCCCCTCCTGCCCACCCTGCAGAGAGGAAGGGAACCTGCCCCATCGGTGGGGCTGGCAGAGCCACCGATGCGCGGTGACACGCTGCACCATCTGAGATGTACCTGCATAGATCTGCTTGTGAAGAGTGCTTTGCAACTCCCGCATCTCCTTGAGTTTAGGGTGTTGCCTTTTCCAGCTTCTGCCAGCAGAGGGAATATATGCAAATGTACCAAATCCTCGTTTTCTCCTCTATTTGTTTCGATTAAAAGCACACGGCGTAGCTGCGGAGCAGGCAGGTGCTCGGCACTGGGTGTTATTACCTCCCGGGCCGCATCAGCCTGCACGCAGGACCCCATGCACGCAGCAGCGGTGCTGGGAGGCAGTTTGTTTTACAAAATATTTGCACCGATTCCTTTGTGCCTGACCTGCTTCAGTGACAAGGAGAAGCTGAAGACTCTTCCCCAACCTCTTACAGGGTGACTGATCAGATAATGTTCTCTAAGCAAATGCACAAATAACATGAATTGGGGTTGGCACTGAGCAGCGAGGTGTAAAAAAAGCAATTTGAGGTGTTCTAAGAAAATGCCAGAGCCTCTGTGATGTGATTGCTTGTCGGGAAGCCGTGCCCGGAGCGCGGAGCTGCTGCAGCACTGGGAGCATGGCTGCGGGGAGAGCAAAGGGGGACCTGGGGACAAAACACAGAGCTGAGTGGGGAGGGTGAATCCCGACCCCCCTGCAGTCCTCAGCTGCAGGGATTGGTTTCTGAGCTGTGAACTGCTCAGGGCAGGGATGCGCAGCGCTGAGCGTGATGGTGTGAGAGCAGGAGCTGCTGCGGGTGGCGCTGGGAGGGCACTGGCTGCTGGAACAGGGCAGGAGCTGTTTCCTCCTCCTTTGAATAAGTGGAGTGGCAGGGTTCAGCAGAGCTGCTATCGCCCGCTGGTTCCCAGTGACAGGTGTGGCTTTGTGCTCAACGCCGTTCCCTCTGCAACTGGAGGTGTATGTGTGCATTGCTTTCACTCTGGACTTGTCTCTTATCAATGCCCAGTCTGGCCCCTCTTGGAAAACCGGTACGCCTGCAAGTTGCGCCTGCAGCCTCATTCAGAGCATGCAGCTTTCCATGCTTTTGCCATGCTCCAAGCCCTTGTGCTCCGGCACTGCCATTCCCATGGCAGCTCCCCTGCATGGCCCTGGGGAGCGGTTCCCCCTGGGCCTGCCTGTCTGGAGAGAGGCGGATGATATCCGAGATGGCAGCCCTGCATTTCTGCTCCATTTCCCTCCAGCCTCCGCCGCCTCCCTCTCCTCTTGTAACACTCATTAGCCGCAGAGAGGCGAGGCTGAAGCACCGAGCAGAGGTTGTGTGCAACCCCTGCATAACCTCGCTGCTGAACACTGTGCCTCTGCACCCCTCCAGCTCCTCTCGGCAGAGTAGTAAGTCCTCACCTCTGTGCCCCAGCCACCCTGTGTAATACTGGTGTTCCTCATTAGTGCAGCAGAATCAACATCTGTCTCTTTTACGGTGTCTGTTTACATTGGGAAACTTCTAGGGGAAGCTCTTTATTGTTCGAGTGAAAGGCAGGTTATAAGAGACCTGGGAATTCCGTGAGTTCGTATTATTTAGAAATGACAGAACTTTCACCTGTAGCAAATGAGTGGCTTGCAGCCTCTGCGGGCTGCATGGGCACCTGAATGGCCATTGCCTACACAGCCTGGTGACGTGGGAGGGCAGAATAGAGCCTGTCGGGTGCGGGGCTGGGGCCCTTGGGAGCCTCTTTGTTCTGATTTGAACAGAAACCACACAGGGTCCGCAAGTTGAGATGCACTGCTGTTGGACCACCGATGTGTGCAACTGTATGTGAGCTTTCTGCCCATTGCTGGGAGGGAGAGGCAACAGGGTTGCTGTGGGACCTGGGAGCAGAGGGAAGCAGGAAGAAGCACTGCAGCACAAGTGAAGGGCTGTACTCAGGGCAACAAGAGCAGAACCTGTTCTGAACACCCCAGATCCCTGCAGCTGGTGTGAGCGGCTGGATTGGCTCCGCCAGCCGCCTGCTGTGTCTGGTGGATGGGCTTTTGATGTGGTGGCAAAACCAAAGGTGCTGGAGAGGTTTCAGATGAGCAGCTGAAAGCTGCCTTCCTCTCCATCTCCTCCTGAGCACTCCTGGTGCTTTCTTTGCGTGTCTTCACTGCTGCTTGAGCATAATGCCAGGACAGGAGCGAAAATACTCTTTCAGATAAGGATGTGAGGGTGTTATCTGGAAGCCTGCAGATACCGTATGTCAGGGGAAAGGTCACTGAAAAGAGGGAGGTGGTGGAGATGGAGATTAGGTGATTTGGAGATGGCTTGAGGGATTTAGTGGAGAGACAGAGCTCCCGTGGAGCATGAATGGGCAATGGCACCTCTGACGGATTATAGGGCACCTTGTTCAGAGGCTTTCCATGCTGCTGCAGACGCCAGCAGGGAAGAGAAGGGGAAATCTTGCATTGAAAGGAAGCTGCAGAGCTCCAGATAGTTACATCCCTTGTTATTTCTCTACCTGCCCAGAAAACGCCTTATCATCCAGGCAGAGCTGAAGCAGCTGACTGCTGCGCTGACAGCGGGTGCCAAGCTGCCCCTGAGCTGGGAGCAGTGCATTGCTCTGCAGCAGCACAAGCGAGATGGGGACGGGCGAGATGGGCTTTGGTCTGTGAGCAGCACACGGCGTGCTCCCAGGGCTGGGCTCTGCTGGGGAAAGCACCTCGCTGTGCCTTGCTGTGCTCACCTCCAAGCAGCTGCTTCTGGTGCTGAGGTGTTTCAGGAGCTTGATCCAGGCTCCAGGATGGATGTGCTGCCTCTGATGTCCTCCTGCTGCTTCTGCCTTTGGGATCTGCCCTTTCACATCCAATTTCAAACCTACTTCTGTTACTATAAGCACAGTTTACAGTCTTGATTATATTATACTGGGGCTTTTCTTTGCACCTTTATTGCTACAGAAAATATACGGCAAGCTGATAGTGCTGTGTGATTGCTGCCAAGGATGCGAACCCTGGGTAATCTGCCACAGCATCGTTATCGTTTCAGCTGGAGCCGAGCAGTGAGACCCCAGTGCTACAGCTGAGCAAACTGTACCAGGGTTTGTGAAGGGCAGAGAAACTAAGAGCAGGGATTTGTAGGTCTGGCAAAGCTTAAGCCTTGCCCACGGGGATGTTCCCCAAACTTTCTCCTGGCTGCGTTCCTAGACCAGCTTTTTCCCTGGGCTGTGTTTGTTTTGCACGGGTGTTGCACTTTGCAGTCAGTGCTCGGTAGAACATTCTCAAGTAGCACTGCGGACCAGCAGCAATGTGGGTTTCAGAGCAGCACTTTCTCTGCCCAGCTCCAGCTCCATGCCCCAGTTCCCTCCCAGCAGCTCCCAACTGCTGCCAACATCACCCCTGGTGCACAGGAGGCACATCCTGAAGAGCGTGTTAACATTTAGATCAGGGCGACGGGCTGGGAATAGCATCAGGTTAAAAGGATCTCTCCTGAAAAGAGCACAGCAGGACTCGGGCTGAAGAGTTCTCTCATCCCCCTGAATGCTGGCTGCTCTGTGGATTTCCATCAGCAGTGGCTCCATGCTGGGCCATCAGCCCTCGGTGGAGCTGCAGCATTCTGGGTGGGAGGAGGAGCAAAGGGGTAGAAGCGTGAATCTTCCTGCCCACGATGGGTGGTGCAAGGAGACCTGAGACTTGCTGCTCCCTTCTCTCCTTCCCTGCAAGCCCCAGTTTCCATGCCTTATAGAATCAGAGAATGGTTTGAGTTGGAAGGGACCCTCAAAGGCCGTCTGGTGCCACTCCCTGCAGTGCGCAGGGACACCCACAGCTCCATCAGTGCTCAGAGCCCCGTCCAGCCTGACCTTGGCTGTCTGCAGAGACGGGGCACCACCGCCTCTCTGGGCAACCTGTGCCAGTGCCTCACCGCCCTTAGTGTCAAATCTTCTTCCTTATATCCAGTCTAAATCTCCCCTATTCCAAGTTCTCAGCGACTCTCCCCTTGCTAAACCGTGAGTTTCAAAACCACAGTGCAAAAAAAAAGGGCCTTTTGGCTGCGACGGTATCAGGAATGAATGCCATTTGCTTAAAAATAGAAATATTATGCCATCCTCCAGCAGCAAAAAACGAAATACGCTATTAAAGGATTATGATTCTGTGACTTCAGACCTATTGTAGTCTTAATATTTCATGGTGCATTGACATAGAGTACATAATACGCTGAACAGCACTGTTGGCTTCAGCTGTTGCAAACAGTATGGTGCAGAAATAATTGAACTAAAAAGAAATTACAGCAACTCCGAGAGGTGGCAATTCTGCTGCGTAGATGTGAGGTGATAGGTGCTGAGCCAAACGTGCGCTTTAACCAAAAAAAAATACAATAAAAAAAAACAGGAAAAAATGACCCATGGAAAAATTTTAAGTAGGTTGTCCTTTTGCTGGCAGTCATTTGTGGTAGGACCAGCAGTCACTGTACTGATCCCATGCAGGGAAATCTGATTTGTCAGCAATATATAAAGGCAAAGTGTATGGAAAATGAGGCCTTATCTCTACAGAGGCTTGCATTCATTTCAGGAAAGCTGGTGTGAATCTCTGTTTATGCTTTTAAGTTTCGGATGTATCATCCAGTTACTGCAGCTTAACAAGTCGCTGTTTGTCAGCTGTGCTGTTAATGACGGTGTACACGCTCTTAACCCAGCGTAGGTATGAGGCAAAACACATCGGATTACATCTTTCATCTGTTTTTATTTCAGTTTGTTTCACTTAAAGTAGTTCCTTGCCATCAAACAGGGATAGTTTCCATCAGAATCCCAATCTGGATAGACTTCTTGCATCTTAACCAAGGTGTATTTAAGAAAAACTGGGTGATTCCTCTCACTCAGATATTGCAAGGAGATGGGAAACCTCCTCCTGCACTGGTGAAACATTGGGCTGCAGAGGTGGAAGGGCGTGTGTTATTATTATTTTATTGCTGATGTGTTTATTATATATTGCTCTGTTTCGTTTCCATCCAAATAACATCAGAGTCTGGGCAGGGAGGAGGCAATGGTGTGCGAGAGGTTGGGACCTTTGGTTTTCCTGGCAGCTGTCAGAACTCCCCTGTCTCTGGCCGTGTGTTCTGAGCAGAAGTGTGACCATCAATCTGGAGACCCTGAATCAGGCTGCCTCCTCCCTGCTGCCTCTGCAGCGTGGGTGCCTTTGCCTGGCTGAGCTCTCAGAGCAACAGATAGGTTAGGACTGGCCTGGTGCACATGTGTAGATCCTCTCTAGTTGGACTACAAGGCAGGTGGTAGAGCTGAGAGCAAGGTATGAGAATAGAAGGGTTTGGGTTTTGATGCAGAATGGGCAGAAGCAGCCAAGCTGAGTCCCCACAGCCCTGCTGGCCCTCGCCCAGGGTGGCTTTGATGCAAGGATTTGTCTTCTCCTGGATGGCCCCTAGCACAAAGGAGTCCTGGCACAATAGAAGTGAGTGATGATAATAGCAACATGTCAGGTATGTCTCTACGTCTCCAAAACTGGGGAGCTAGAAATGTGCTTCTTGTTGCTAATAATCACGGAGCTTGACAAGCTTGTTGTTTCCACCCTTGCTCCTGTGTTGTTCCCTGCACGATCTGACCTGATCCTCCGTGTACCTGCACAAACAACTGTGGGATGTCACCCTCAGCCCTGACAGCAGCAGCTCTGAGCCTGTTGCTCGGCTTCCCTGCCCGCTGCTGGAGACGGCCCACTGGGTTAGCTGGATGTCAGCTCTTATCCAGCTTGCCGCTTGCTGCATCCCCGTATTTCTTTGAGCCACTAAGTGCTGGGCTGCCTGTCACTCAGGCAGTGATGTGCCTGTCACTCCGTACTCGGTATCTATGTGACATGAGCTGTGCCCAGGAGGACTCCCAGGAGGAGGGGTGCTGGGTGCAAAGGGACCTGCAGCTACAGCTGGACAGACAGCTTCACGGCAATGTTATTCTCTCCAGGAACATGATGTTGCTTAAAAATATATCTATATATATAATATATTAAATATATATATATTTAAAAGCCGTTTTGATCGTTTCAGTATAGGCATGAAATAAAAAGGGGACACTGGAACTAGGTTGCCCAGCAAGGTTGTGGATGCCCCCTCCCTGGAAGCATTCAAGGCCAGGCTGGATGGAGCTGTGAGCAACCTGGTCTAGAGGGAGGTATCCCCGCCTATAGCAGGGGGGTTGGAACGAGATGATCTTAAAGGTCCCATCCAACTCAACCCATTCTATGATTTTATGATACAAAATGTTCCAGCACCATTGAAATGTTTCACCAGTGCCGGATAACAGCATGGCAATATTTCATTGAGAAATAGATTTTTCACTCGAAATTTGTTAAATGGTGTATGTCAACCAGGAAACTCCAATGTTTTGATCACTGGGAGGTGTCTGTTGGACGGGTAAATTTTTATTTTATTTTTTTTCCACAAAGGATTTTGAAATATCTGCTTTCTAACTTGGAACAAAGACAGATGTCAGCGTGAGGAAGTTGCTCTGAATGTCTGTCCCCTGCTTGCAAATACTAAAACTGCATGCTGGGGGCAGGAAGCCTTTGTACCCCCTCACATCCTGAGAGTAAGAAATGAGGTCGAATTTTTCTGGTCCCTTAGCAGCCTGTTGAAATGCCCTTCACATTTAAGGAAATACCTTCAGTGCTAGTTATGATATATGGTATATGTGTTATATATATGATACATATTATATACATATATATATATATATGATATGCGATATATGTGTGATGTATGAGTCTTTGCTGGATGAGATGTTACTACATGTCTATGTATACATACATGTAAATAATCATTGGATATGACACTTATATTGTCCAGAGAGCTGTGGGTGCCCCATCCCTGCAGGCACTCAAGGCCAGGTGGGATGGGGTCCTGGGCAGCCTGAGATGGTGGGGGGCAGCCCTGCCCATGGCCGGGGGGTGGCAATGGGTGGTCTGCAAGATCCCCTCCAACCTGAGCTGTTCTATGATATAAATTGTTTTCCCTGTGAGTGCAGCTCATTTCTTAACAAATAGGGCTATCTGCAGCCCAGGTTGGAATGCAGCACTCTATAATCTCAAAGCCTGAGCCGTAATACTTCCAGCCTGTCCCAATGACTGATGCAATGCTGCCAGAGCAGAGAGAGCCCAGATCCTGGCAGGGCCTCTCCTCTGCTCTCGCTGTGTTTTTTTTGGTGGCTGTCGTTCCCGTAACTTCCTCTGGAGCTCAGTCCTTTTCAAGGACAGGCAATTGGGGATGTGTCCAAAATACATGTTTTCTAATTAAAGGGAATTGTTTACTTGATGTAGAGGGAGGAAATAATGGTCCCTTTGGCTGGATGTTTCTTCCTGAGTAAGATTCATTAATGATGATGCTCTTTAATTTCCTTTTTTCCTCCCTAATCTGCATCCCTTCTTCTTCCTTCAAAGACCTCACTGTTCTCTTTCCTTTATTCCATCCTTTTTCCTTTATTCCGTTCTCTTTCCTTTATTCCTTTCTTCTTTCAGCCCTTTCTACCCTTTCTGCTTACAGCCACAAATCAGCTCTCTCTGCTCCACATCAGGCTGTTTGCTAAGCCAAAATCAGCCATGTGCACTGGTCCACGCTCCTCCAAAGCAGAATGTAAATTCATGTGGTTTTAGTGCAATGTGTTTTGATCAAAATGTACAATTTTTTTGGTCAGAAAAACATTTCCTGAGAATTTTTTATGCCCACATCCCCCAGAGCTGCATGGTTTTGCAGTGCATGCATCCTTCACACACACATCAAACCATATTCAACGTGGTGATTTGCAAGTCATTAAGTAGTTTGACAGCCAATGGCATGAGAAAATGGAAGGATATTTTCAAAGCAGATTAATTTTTTTGGCAGATAAGGTAAAGAAATCAATTCATTGGGCTAGAACTCTTCAGACCAAATGCAGATAGAGAATGTGATGTATTTACTAACATCCTGAAGTAGGTGGTGCTAGCAAGATAGAGACTTACGGATAATTTTATTTGGAGAAAAAAAAATGTCCCAAAAGAAAGCACGTTGCTAATAGGATCTGCCAGCAAAAGATCGTGCAGATGAGAAAGTGCTAAATCTGAACATGGTTTTATGGGATTTAGAATGTAGTTTCCAGGCTTCAGTGGTAAATAATAATGGAACAGAACGCGTGCGCTTGTCATTCAGCTAAAGGACGTTTCTGGGCACTTTGCAATCTCAGTGCATCTATCGTGTGATAACCTCACGTCAATATTTTGCAATTAAAAATTGAAAATAAAGCGCTACTCTTAGAGAAGAAGGGTGAACCTATTACTGAGATGCATCCACCTGTGGCAGGGAACGCACCGGCTGCTTAATCTGTGTCCGAAAACTCCACACCGCCGTTCTGAAGAAGCAGCAAAGAATTCTGTGTTCTCTCTGTATGGGTGAGAAAACAAATCTGGAGGCTCAGGAGGCATTTCAACCCATTGGAATAGGACCACATATTCAGGAGCCGCATTAGTTGTTTGGTTTAGAAAAAAGGACACTGGGATCATCTGTTGCCTTGGGGACCCCGTCTCCTTTTCCCATTTCTGCAGCATATATCTCTCCCCGTTTAATGGCATGCTGAAGCGTCGTTTCAGTACCAGCACAGAATGAGAAATGGTTCCTAATGGCTGATAATGCTTCTCGTGTCGCTTGATCTTTCCTGTCTTCCTCGCTTCTGTGGGTGCCTACCGGTGGAAAAGATGGTTCTGTCATCCACGAGAGGGGGTGCCCCTCCCTCTGGGAGCTTCAATAACACCGCTCCAAGAAAATGACCTATTTGTTATTTTTGAATAGAAAAACTCTGCTTTGTGACTTTGATACTTGACATGATATGGGTTCTTAGGGGATGAGGAAATTGAAGAAAATGCTTTCTTTTTTTTTCCCTCTCTTTATTTGTTGGGCATTAATACAGCAGAAGAGAGCTGGGTAACGTGAGAGTCTGGATCTTCCCATGGTCAGTCACAGTTCTTAACCTTTCTCTTTTCTGCTGTAAGTGCCCTTGGGACTGTTTGCATTTTTATTTCAAGGTTCTCTCTGTGAACGCAAACAGGCAGGAGGAGGGGAAGATCATGCACAGACACAGCCCTCTGAGTTCCCTTCTCGCAGCATCATGCAGACAAAGGTAGGGTACAAAACAGTACCATCCAAAGGGCCGAGGGATTTTCAGGCTCATTTGTAAGTATTGCCATCTCAAAGTTTTTATCAAAACGAGCTCGCTCCGGTAAAGTGGGCGACATTGTTCTGCTGAATTCACAGCAGATGACAATCTAACCTAAAATACATATGAGAGTTTGGTCATGTAGATGCTATCTTTTAGATTTTTATTTCTTTATTTTTTATTTTGTGAAGAACACAAAATCCCCACAGGCTCTGATGTCTTACAGTGTTTCTATAAATGTGAAGCTCGAGCCTTTTTGGCTGGAGTTCCAAAACCTTGAAAGGTTTGGAAAGAAATAGAGCACAATGTTTTCTTGCAACTAACGCTCTGCTCCATGCCAGTGTCTCGTTAGTTTTGACAGCAGAAGAAAAGCTTATGGCCAAAGATAACGAAGTCGGAGGTGTATTCCACAGAAAGCACTTTAATTTTTCTGGGTTTCTCCTTCTCTATGTTCACCCCCATGCAGATGGGTGAGAGCAGCCTCAGCACCACCCCAAACATTGCACGTTGCAGGATGGGATTCATGTTAAATAGGCAGGGAGTGAGGAAGTTTGGAGCGTGCCTGGGTCCTGCTTTGGGACTGTTACAAAGGGAGATCCTCCGCTCTCTTCTTTCTCCGTCTGCTCGGAAGACGCTCACGATGCTGTATTTATCTCAATGTCATTTTCTTCGAGATGTGAGCTGGAACAAATCCGGAGCAGCTGCTTCATTTCTAAGTGTCCTTTAGGGATCCCTTCAGCAGACACTTTGCAGAATATAATGATGACATTCTAACGAGCATTAATGCACATGTTGTCATCTTTCTATATTTACACTTCCCACAGGAGGCATAGTTCTGAAAAGCAAAAGAGAGAGGGAGAGAAACTTTTATGCAGAAACTTCAGTGTGTGAGTTAGGTCTGACCAGAGCATCCTCCTAATTAACAAAGCCAGAGCGATAGCTGGATGCAGGGGCCAGGCAGGAAACCACAGCCATCATGCAAAGCTTCTCTATGCAAGAAGAAAGATCCTGCCCCACAGCACCCATTGATGAGACCAGTAAAGACGGGGAAAAAGGATTCCATTGACAGACAGACCAGGAGTAGGAGCATAGGGCACCGATGCTATTTGTCTCCTCTATAAAAGAGATGTTATAGCAGAGCCAGGATTGCTGTAGACCTCATGAACTTCAGACTAAGCATTTAACTGCAAACTATAGGCACTATATATTCAAGCATATGCTCGCCCTCTCTCTGCCTTGCCCAGGAAGATGATGCGTGGAACATACACTTGGCCTTTGCGGTGGATGCTTATTAGCCACATCGTTAAATGACCCCTGTAATGGTCTCAATGAGCAATGCGTTCAGTACTGACCACTCGTGCAATGCCCTATCCATGTGTTTCCACTGAAAAGACACTCCCTGAGTCACAAATGCAATCAAATCCTCTTTTTGAGAGGGTCTTCATGAGGAAACAAGTGCTGTGAGTTCTTTTCCCCAGCAGGAATATTACATACATACATAAGCGTGTATATGTATATATTATATACATATATATGAAAATAAACTTTAAAAGAACAAACAAAATAAGTGGAAATGAAAGTACATGCGCTCCGTGTTTCATAATATGAGCAGCTGAAATGGATGAGGTCGCAGCTTTGTCCTCTGCTTACTGATCTGATCAGGGAAAGATTGTATCAAATAAATAATATATCAAAAGATTTCTCCCTTCATCTCTTCACACGTACGCTCTCACAGTCCCTGCGACATTATCCAAATCAGCAGTGAAAATCCAGCCGGTATGATAAGTAGTAATAAATGGCTGTGCTTGTCTGTGGAAATTCTGTTGGCAAATTTCCGAACCAGATTAAAAAGTAAATTAGATTTCTTCTAGAGAGTTATTTTCAAGGGGTTTTGTCTGCTGATGTTCTCGTGCAAGATTGCAGCTTAGCCAAAGGGGGAAGAGAACAAAAGAAGAGGATAAAGAATCGAGGTTGCAATTATCTGACTGAACAAGGTTCTCCCGTGCAAGGCACCTAATCAGGAAAGTCTCAAATTTGCTTAAAATACAAGGTGCAATAGCACATTTATTTATAATCTGCCTCACCTGCTCAGATAAAACTGTTTCTAAAGCCAGGCAATTGCAGGAGACAAGCTGTAAAATGGAACAAATGGAATCAAATCAGGTATTAATAACAGTGGAATGAAATAATAATAAAAAAGTGTCTTTTAGCAGAGTGTAATTTCTGTTTTACAGAAAATACCAATGAAGCAGAGTGACACGGGAAAGTATTACGGAGTGGGAAGAAGTGAGAGGGACGAGGAGGAAGGGAGATGAGGATGGAGTTGTGTTAATCCCTGGGTACTGTGAGGGAAAGAATGGGACCTCAGGTGCCTGAGGGTGAGTAACGAGGGGCAGTCAACGATGGGAGCAATAGGAATGCCTTATTGGGGGCAGGTGGGGTTCCTGATGTCCTCAGGTTAAAGTGCCATCCAGCTCATAGAGCTTTCCCTTGGAGCTGCATGCAACGTGGTGCCCTTCTACAGCCTTCTCCTGTGGATTTGGGTGAGTCTCTTTGGCTTTATTTTCCATTTACATGGCAGAAATGTTGTTTTCTTGGTGACTTAAGGAGTGTTTCTAGTCCACGTGCACGCAGCAACCGTTTGTTGTTGACCTTGCTTAGAAACTTGAGGACCGGAGTAGAAGTGTGTTTCATGTGGAGCTGAATACTTTTTGCCTGTCTCTTGATGTCCAGGGGCTCTTGCTTCAGCTGGGCATGTGGAAGAGCCCTACAGCACTTCAAGAGTTGGTCGTGTGGGTGTTATTTAAATCTCTGTGGTTTATAACGTGCTGTTTGCCCAGTGAAGGGCAAGCAGCTGCTGTGAAACGCTGGGATCGAAGCTGAGAAAGTGCCTTTATCCCCAGATGTTTATGAGACAAATTTGCTAGGTAGAGTGACTTGCTGTTGCCCTTAAATGTTTGGAGAAACAGACTGATTTGCTTGTGAGTATGCTGGGTTTGGCATATTACAGCATCATGGCATGCTGCAGAGCAGTTGGTTTAGGACTGTTGATAGATATTGTCTGGGCAGGTGGCTGCTTAATGCATTTGTTTGGAGATGCTTGTTTTGGATGACTCTTGGTGGTGGCCTGGAAACTCTGCATATAAATAGCCCTTCTGCATCTATAAGCCAGGTCTCTGGGAAACACGTTGACCTCCTGCATAACCTAAGCTTCTAAGCTGCACTGAATGTCTGAAAACAAACACTTGAGGGGGGAGGACAACACACCATTCTACTTTTTTCTCCATCCCACACCAGAAAGAAGTGCAGCCGTGCTGCTGGCTGTGGGCTGCAGCGTATATTCCTCATCCCATAGGAGGGCGATGGTATTGGGTCTCTCATGATGCATAGCATAGGGTGGACTGTGCTGGACAGTCAGGTATGAGCAGGTCGCAGGGTCTCTAGTTGCTGTGAACATTGCTTTTCTATGCCTCTGATGCCCTACTTTTGCGAGGTCGTGGTAAAAACAATCAAAACACATTAAATTAATGGGAGAACTCAAAACAGGCATCCCTGCCTGCTCTGTTTTGGCAGCTCCAGGAGCCTGCAGGTATGGGTGGTTGGGGCAGTGGGGTGTGGGTAGGGCTCAGTATTGGCCTCTGCTGGGAAGCTGTGCTGTACCCTGTGCTCACAGCCAGCCCTTGCCCCGGTCCCACTGCAGTCAGCGCCCTTCATTTCACACGTATTCGGGTAGCCGAGTTTCCAGGCACCGAGCAGCTGCCTGCCTGACATGAGTGACGCACCCAGCCCGTGTGGTCTGACTTCTATAATTGGGGTCAATCACAGAAAAAACCCTGTCACAGCAGAAAGTGCTTCTCGGTGCTGGGGCTGCCACAGACAGCAGCACTCCGGGGACTGAGAAAGAGCCTCGCTGCCCTCCCTGCCCTCTGCTTTCCCCTCCTCTCTGCTGCTCCTTGCCTGCTGTCTGTGCACTGCTCCTTCTTGCTTGCTGCTCTGCAAGGCAAAATGTGCTCATCCCGGTGCCTGTCCTCACTGGGCTCCTGTAGCAGGCCAGGGCCACTCTCCCAGTAAGGTCCCTGTAAGGAAGACAGCAGGGTGCATCTGGGCCCATTGCTGAAGGCTGAGATGGGTGCACGTTGCTGTCAGCAAGTGGACAGAGTAGGGTTTCCCAGCCTGACCAGGCTGCGTGCAAGGATAACAATCATGCCTAGGAGTGGACTGATGATTTATTTACAGTACTGTGAGTCTGAAACCCTTCTAAGAGTATTTTTTGCTTCCTTTGTGGCTTTCTGTGGGGGCAAAACCTTCATGCTTCTGTAGATTTTTCATTCGATTGGAGTAGTGGTTTCCCAAAGGAGGATTTATCCACACTCCCTGCATTGCTAGCATCTCTGGAGGTCCTATTGGGTTAGCTGTTTTGGCACGCGTGGGTACAGACCCAATTTGTGGTGCTCCTGAATCTGCTGTAGGTCGGTACAGAGGGCTGGTGGCTGTGTAGTGGTGGCAATTGGTCCTCATGGTGAAAAACAGTGAGAATGCACAGGTGATGGATGTGTGTCCTCGGCATGTATGAGTGGTGAACTCAGTGGCATTCGGTGCACAGAGTCTGCTGCTGAGGATGTGCAGCAGTCGGAGCTGGGCTCTGCCCCTCATCTTCCTCCCTCTGCTATGTGGTGGGCCCTGTACTGGACACCTTCCAAGCAGTGACAAAAAGAGGGCAGTGATGTGCCAAATGCATGTGGGTTGGAGCCGAGTGATAACTGGAAAACACAGAGGGGAAGAAAACAAATCTTTAGAGAGATGTAGTGGGCTGGATTAGGAGCAAGAGGGTTGCTCTGCATCTTTCCTGTTTGGCTGAGTCTGATTTCAATGCAAGAAAGGGACTTTCCCTCCAGTTGTCCCCTTGTGTCTTGCCTTGGGGCCAGCAATGCTGAGCTAAAGGTCAGGTGGGAAACCTGATCTATGCTGGAGAGAATGGGAACCAGAGATCCCTTTTGCTTTGCTTTCATCCTCCATCCGGCAGGGATGAGCAGGATTTGTGAGCTCCTGAGACACAGTCGGATCTCAGGGGTGGCTCCGCTTCCTGTGGCGGTGCTGTGGAAATAAATAAATAAGCATAGATCATCCCCGTTCCTTCTGCTCGCCCTGCCAGTCAGTGACAAAGGAGCAAGGGACCTTTCATTGAGATAAATACAGTGTAAGTGGGTAATTAAAGTGACTGATTTCTCCGCCCTAGGAGCTTTCCAAGGCTCCGTTTCCCATCCTTGCATTCAAATAGAGGAGGAGGGAGCGGAGCCAGTGCGGTCCTGAACGGCTCAGGACCGGGAACAGCTGCCTGCGAGGGACCTCGGCTCTCCCTGCGTGCCGACCTTTAATCAGATGTGCTTAAGCAAGCACAGGAGGTCTGAAAACATTCATCTGGAAACCAGCAATAATAAGCATCTCGTTTCTCTGCGAGGTTGTGTTAGTGAGACCTTTTCTGTCTCCTTTTCTCCCTTCTCTGTCGCAAAAAAAATAGCATGGAGGAAGGATTCACAGCTCTACGTTGACTTGTGAGTTTTTGCCCTTAGCTGTTTTTATGCTTTCCAAAATCTGGGGAGCGGGAGTCGGGAGCTGTCATAGCCAGAGCGTGGCTGACAAATCTATTTAGAAGGTGAGATATGAAAGTCACACAACTCAGGCTTTCTGGCAAAGAGGGTTTTGCAAATTCGCAAGGAGGAGGGAAAAAAAAAAATACCCAATGAAGGTAGAAGGAGCGAGGCAGCCTTCCAGGGCTGCTGGCACGCGCAGTTCGGGCTGTGGTGGCCATAGCCCCCATCTATGCCAGGTCAGAGCTTCCAGATCTGTTTCCTGGGTCAGCATAGAAGGAAACTGTCCAGCAAAACCCAACCAGCCCGCAGTGTTCTGCCCTACTGCGGGGGCACGGTGGGTCCTTGGTGCTCCCCATCTGCCCGCATTTGCATCTCACCAGGGCTGGCAGCCCCATGGCTCCCCAGCTCCATGTGCTTTCCCCAGTGCCTCTTTGTATTACTCCTTTGTCTCTGTGCAGCTTCGCTATGGGCCTTCCATCACTTATCATAAAAGAAAATGTGTCTTGCCTTGTTTATGAACGATAAATGGTTTATACACTGCATGTTAATCATTGCCCTGCACCTTTAATCTGAAGTGTTACCCAAAGCTGCAACTGGGGGCTCATTTAGATTTCTTATTTGTAGCAATAATATCCTTTTAATATGCTAAATGAGAAAGCAAATGAACCTTCCTCGCACTTATGAGTTTTTAAAAACATCTCTTCTTTAGTGGTTGAAGGTCATTCTTTTGGCAGATTAATGCTTAACTATTAGGCCCTATTCATTGTCTGGGGTCAGCGCTGCTGCTGTCATCGCATATTAAGAAGTGCTGGCTTGGAACAGCGACAACAATGCTGTGAGGTGGGAGAGAGCTACAAGGCCCAGGTGAACGTGGCGATTCGCATCTCAGGCTCCTCGTTAGTGTTCTAATCTGTAGGGCATTAATGAATTTTAATCCCTTCTATGCTTCACCTAAGTGGATTTCCATCAGCCCATCTTGATGGCTGTTGTAACCCCATTCTTGAAGCAGCACCCACAGCGTCTGGGGGATACTGAGGCATTGAACTGAGTGAGGTTGGTTTGCTGGCACACGTTTCCTCGCAGCTCCCCACTGCCAGCTGTGCTCCATGGGTATGGGGGAAGCTCTGGTGGTCCCACAGCACTGATCCATGGGGTCTGCTCGCTTATTCAGTGAGCATCACCATGCCACATCTAGATGCAGGCTTTGATAAGCCTTTTGCTGCTTCTCGGCACCAGACACGTCTCCTCTGATGCTATCACACATTCCTCTCTTTTCTCTTTGCTCTTCCTAGGAGCTGGTGTCCCGGTGATCTATGAGTTGTTTGGAGAAGCAGCAAACACTACTTACGCATTATATACATGTCTTGTCTGTTCCACTTGATAATGCCATTCTTTAATATGCTCAGCAGTAGCTTTTTAGCTGGCTCTTCCTCCCACCCCCCTAATGCCTGCCTGGCATGCACTGAGGCCTTTTTATTCTTCAAATAATTTAGGAGATTTTATATCTAACTTTGTTTTCCTACGTCCTTATAGAGAAGAAAAAGCCCAACAAAGCAAAAATCTACCTCGGTAGCCTGGAGTGTTTGTTTTTTTTTTCCTTGCAAAGACATAATGGCTCTGAGGTTTGCTCAGAGATCAAAGCAGGAAAGACAATGACAGATTAGTACGTCTGAAGCGCAACGCTGTGATAAAAAGGTGAGGTGATGCCTCTTCTCAGCCACCGCAGGTCCGTGTGTGGGTCTGAGGTCGGGTGGGAGTTGCCCTTCCGCTGTGTGTGCGTGAGGGTTTAGTACCCAGGTTGGCTGTGGGGTTCTGACACTCCATCACAGACAGCCTTTGGCCCTATGGGTGCCGGGGGCAGCCTGGGGGCTGGTGGTGATGCCCCCACCTTTCTGCAGCTCCAACTGAGTGGGGCAGTGTGGCTGCTGAGGGAGAGAGGGCAGAGGCTCATCGGGAGGTGGAGAGTCATTTAGGGAAAGGGAAAAGCTTTCCCAGCCCTCTTTTTCCAACTGAGAGGAGAGGATCTGACATAGCTAGTCTGATTCATGAAAATCACTCTGAGCTCTTGTATTGATAGCTTCAGCTCTCTGAATCCGCAGGAATCTTGGCCTTATCCCTGAACTCAGTTATTTTAGTTGTTCTCTCTCCAGATACACTAAATAAAACACTTGATGTGCCGCACTTAAGGCTCTCTGGCTTAGCTTGGTACACGATGATGGCATGTTCTTTTTGATTCCTGTGTACAGAAAAATAAAATAAAATCCATGACTTCTAGCTTTCTGTTTGCTTATCTCTTGAGTTTTGCACAGAGGGGTGCACGTGTGTTCTCACATCGCTCTTGCTTGGTGAATGTTGAATAGGGAAGTGTGCAGAAAGCATGAGGGCTATGAGAAACATGGAAATGCACCAGGATTGCTGGGCACAGGGACAGGTTCAGTTCCTGCTTCTCCCTGGACCCTGTTTTCAGATGCTGGAAGGTGGGATGGGAACCTCCCTGGTTCACCACTTCATCTTTGGCACTGAGGCTGCATTAAAAAATGCTGCTCCTCTCCCAATAGACTGTCCTTCTCTTGCTTGATCACTCCTGGGAGAGAATACATGATGAATACACTTTAAAATAAATAGTCCAGGGTCGGAGCTTTGCCTATAAGATGTAAATGACGTTAGGAGCAGACCCATCTCCCAGCTGGCACACGAGCAGCACGCTCACTGCCCTGTGATGGAGCGCTGCCTCAGGGACATGGAACCCAACAGTAAATAAGGGAACCCAACAGCTGTGAGGCGCCTCGGTGGAGAGAACAGCTCACAGAGAGCAACGCTGAGGCAGTAAATCTGTTTGCTGCTCTCACGGTGTTTCCTCCTTTTATGTCTCCTGTTGGCAAACAGCTCTCTGATGTCTTATTCTGGAGGGCTTCATGTGGAAAACTATCCCAACTCTGAGCAAATGCTGCTGCATGGGTAAATGATGAGGGAAGAGGTGGGGGGAAATGCCTATATTGGCAAATAGAAGTGTGCTGGGGTGGAACTCACAGGGAGCAAAGCTTTGTCCCCACGGTGCATCCTCCTCCGGGCAGGCAGCACCCAGCTGCCTGAGTCAGCAGCTGCGAAGCAAAACTTGACCTTGCTGGGAAAGAGATGTCAAACAAATCTTGGTGCTCGTCACACATGGTTTGACACATGCACACAAAGTTCCCTGCAAATCAATCTCCTTCGCCGGCTGGGCCGCTCCATCCTTTCCTGGGGAGGGATGTGAGGATGTAGTGCTACACTGCTGTCCCACCTCCTCCCCCTCTGCCCCAGCCATTCCGAGAGCCTGGAAATATAATGGGGTTATGGGAAGCTTCACTGAGCAGCACCCACAGGATTATGAGGTGGTCAGATGAGCTCTGGCCATAATATTTAGCACTATAATTATGCCTTGAAATGTCCTTGGGGAATTTGCAGAGGTACAAGGAAAGGGAGCAGAAAGGATGAATGGTGGCTTCCCAAATGGTCAGATGTGCTGAGTGGCCCTAAGAAGTGTTCCTAAACGAGGGGACAGGGATGTGAGCATGTGTGGGTTGCCCCATAGGGAACAGGGGGCTGGGAGGCAGTACCGGGGCTTTGGGTGACACCGTAAGGGAAATTCAGTGGAAAGAGGCAATGGGGTGAAGGTGGTGACCCCACTCTCTATGTGTGGGAAGCAAGGGGAGCAGCCAGACCTGTGCCAGCTGGGTTCTGCTGTGGGGTGGCAGCTGCCTTAGGGCAGGGGATGGAGGGATGCTGACCCCTTGCAGGCTCACCAGAGTCAGCTCGTTTAACCACTGCTCCCTCTTTGGTGTCTACTCCAACAAACGCCATGGCAACGCGTGAGCTGCTCTGCTTACCTGACCTCACCTGCCCCCACTGTTAACATCCTCCTTACCAAATTGTTCTAATGTGAGTCCGAAAAACTGCAGAGGCTCTTCTGGCTGAAGGAGGGGATGGAATGCAGAGGCCACAGCCTCCCCTGCTGGGCTGGGGGGGC
The DNA here is from genome assembly GCA_024606505.1 of Aquila spilogaster. Lineage (NCBI taxonomy): Eukaryota > Metazoa > Chordata > Aves > Accipitriformes > Accipitridae > Aquila > Aquila spilogaster. Next base: position 31,210 of record JANHGO010000717.1, read on the forward strand.
CACACTGGCATGGGAGTGTGTGGGGAGGAGAGCTGAGTTAGGACAGCTGCTGACAGCTGCTCCGTACGTGGGAGGGCAATGAGTAACGTCTGGATGTTGTGTTGATTTCAGGGTATGGTATTTATTTAGGTTTTAATTAATGGTAAAGGTGCCCTGCTGCCATTCATGGAACAGCCTGGGTTGGAAGGAACCTGAGGACCATCAAGTTCCAGCCCCCTTGCCACAGGCAGGGCCACCAACCTCCAGATCTGGTACTAGCCCAGGTTGCCCAGGGTCCCATCCAACCTGGCCTTGAACGCCTCCAGGCACCATCAGTTATTTATTATTTTGTTTGATGGCAGCCATGACCCAAGTGAGATGTCTCTGCTGCCACGCTGGACTTGAGGGTTCCGTAAGAAGGAACACCATCCCTGGGGCTTTGCAGTCTCTGTAGGGTCATGCGGAAATACCACCTTGTGCAGCATCACCCACTGTCCCTTATGGGACTGGACCAAGGCACCTTGGTGTGGCTTTAGCGGCATGTGGCAATGGAGGAGAGCAGGGCACTGGGGTTCCTGTCCCGGACAGGGGCTGAGAGCAGTCCCTGCTCCCTGGCTCTGCTCATAAAGCAACACCTGGGAGTGAAGGGTGGGTTCATAATGAGCCAACGAGCACAGTGAGAGCTGCCTCAGCTTCGTGTGGGTTGGATGTGGTAAGGCACTTCCCAGCAGGCATTGTTTATGGTGCAGCAGCATTTGGAGGCTTTACAACAGTAAATAAACAAACAGCGAGAGACGCACTGTGCTCCTGAGCTCCAATGATCTTTGTTTGGGTTGAAATCTTCCCCATGCTGCTGTCTCAAGCTTCAGACTGCACACACAGGAGGGGAAAAAAAATGACTTTAAATATATGCGCTGTACTATAAACATATATTGCCGTAGCCCTGTGCAACAGAAATGTTGTGGAATCCAACGCTCTGCAAATTTGAGTGCTTTTCTTAAGTTGAACTTAGCCCTCCTGTGTAACATTTCAGCCCAGACAGTTAGTTTGGCAATGTTGTAAGTGATTGAAAATGGGTTTGTAATGGGAAACGATGAGCTGCTTTGACATTAGGCAGTGCCACCAGCTTCAGCTATAATATTTCCTTTATTGGGATGCATCCAGGCTATTATAAGCAAACGGTGAAATTAGGGCAGTGTCAAACATACAAGGATAAAAGAGTTTTCCTCTTGGGAATAGAAAGAGGTTAATTAAAAAGAAGCAGAAAGAAAGCCTTTGCCCATTTCTGGGGTGATTTAAGCGCTGGGAAAACACGTTGTATACACAGCGCTGAGACTGCAGTGCTGTATAAGTGTTCCCCCTGCAGCTCATCAGCAAATAGCCATTCCCATACCTGCACCCCAGCAGGGCGGGGGGTCCCTGTGTCTCGTCCCATCCCCGCTGCTCCGTCCCATAGTGCTGTGTGCTGGAGAGGAGAATCCCTGTTCGACGCCAGCTGAGGGAGTGAAGGACAGGCAACAAGCAAACTGAGATGGTGGTGTTTGTGTAAGCTTTTATTGCTGGGCTTTACCCTCTTCCTTTTGGGACAAACTGTGATTTTATTACTTAGCAGCGAGATGTTCGTCTCAGCCCCGCAAGCGCAGCGCAGCCTTCCAAGTGCCCCCCCGAGCCCTCCTCTACTGATTTTTCTCCACTGAGTCCCCAGTGAAAACAAGTTGAGATGAGTTTTTCCCCCTTGTCAGCGGAGAAGCGGTCACCGCTGCGGGGTGCAGCTGCTGTTGCCATGTCGGGGTCTCGGTGCTTTCTGCTTGATGCGACAGCAGCATCGCTGGGGACTCAGGGCTTAGGGCGAGGAAATGTGCAGTGACACCGACAGCACCAGCAAGCAGGAGCATCCGCCTGGTGCTCAGAAATAGCTCAGATCAGAGGGGACAGCAGGGAGAGGGCAGCGAGGAGGGGTTGGGACCAAGAGAAGCCGCCTGCTCCCTCTGGTTTAGGGCAGAACAGCCCTGAACTGCAGCCATTATCACTTGTGCATTGCCTGGTGGTTTGGAACTGAATTAACGTAACTAATACAACAAACTGAAGGTCCCTACAGGGAACCCCTGGTTCTCCTTCATTTTCACCCTCCATTTTCTGACGTGACCATTGTGGTGTCATTGTCTTTTCACGCAGGAGAATTGGGCACACAGGGTGCCCTGACTGCAGGCAGGGCTCAGAAATGGGCCTCGTTCCCAATTTGGTGACTGCAGGAACGTTGCCTGTCTCCTTTCTCCATTTCTGCATGAATGTTTGGTGTAGGGAGGGGTTTTAATAATTTTTTTTTGTGCAAAGACATAATTATACCTCCCTGATTAATCTCCAGACTGAGTCAAGCGCTTGCCATAAATCTTTGAAACAAACATGTCTATTTATATTTTAATTATCTTTTCTCTTCTTTCCTAAAGTTCAGGTTGATTTCAGCTTCTTCTACATATTTATAAATTGAACGGTTCTCCCTTCACCTTTCCTATGCATTAAGTCTGTGAAGCTCCATTTTCCCCTGAGATGCACCATACTCCGCTGTGACTGCTCCATCATAGAACCATAGAACAGGTCAGGTTGGAGAGGACCTTAAGGATCACCCAGTGCCACCCCCCTGGCTATGGGCAGGGCTGCCCCCCACCAGCTCAGGCTGCCCAGGGCCCCATCCCACCTGGCCCTGAGCGCTGGAACCAGACTCTATCCTTAGACCCTGAGGTTCCTGCAACATTCCCAAGGGAGACACAGTTGGCAGAGATCCATCCCAATGACCGTTACATTGGTGTTGCCTTCAGAAGCAACCCGTGCAGCCTAGAGCAGATGTTTCCAGATGTTGCACCCCTGTGCCGCGGGGCACAGCAGGCACTGTGTGGAATGGAGCGTGATGGCGGTGCCTTCCTTCTGGTTACCTTTGGGGCCACTCCTTTGAAGCTCAGCCCTTCCTCTGGCAGAGTATTTTAAGGACTCAAAGCCTCCAGGCAAACAGCTCCTGCTTTACTCTTTTCAATCGGAATAATTAGATTTATAATTACGAACTGATTTATATCTATAAGTGCTCAGGCTCAACGTGCCTGTAGCCTTGCAAGGAGAGGCTGTTTCCAGTGGCTACTTGAGCTGGGTGAGAGAAAATCTGTCTCCCAGGGAGCGGGGATGCAAGCGCCCGCTTTCCCCGGGTAACTGTTCCAGACGTCCTTTCATTTCCAGTGAGTCGCTGTAATTTGTAAACATTAATAACCATTATTATTATTAAAAAGGAAAGAAAGTGAGTAGCCCTGTAACTAATTACTTTAAGTGTTTTCAATGAGCCACAGTTCAACTCCTTTATAAAATCTCCTGCTGTGAAGACCAGATTGTCATTATGATCAGATCTTTCCTTAGACCTATTAATTTTACCCAGAATAACAGCAGAACAGATGCGGGGAGAAGGCTAGTCTGATTAACATAATTCTTTTCAAAGACCATTTCCTCCCTAAAGGCCACCACACCAGCTCCTCTATCCTCTCTCAGATCTAATTACGTTCAGGAGAATTCAGACACTGATTGGTGATCTCGGCAGATGTCACTTCTCAGATATGAAGCCCCTTCAGGATATGAAACCTTATCAAAAAATCAATTGAAATTAACAATCCTCGCGCTGCTTTTCCCTTCTTCTGTGGCCAGATGAAAGTTGCTTCTGAACAGCAACGTCCATTTTGTAGCCAGAGAGGCTGAGCTTTAAGAACATCCATCAGCTTGCGGTTTGTTCCTTAGACTTTGAAATACTTCTCTCTTCCACCTATTTCTCTGTTGTTTTCTGCCTTACTCCGCGTCCGCAGTTATAAAAGCAAGAAATCTCAGCACAAATTGGCCACCAAGTATTAAAAGCGCAGCATCGTTGTCCTGCTTCTGTTCAGATGACGGGAGCTGAGGACTGCTTGCTTTGCAGCGATTCTTGCCCTTCATTCAGTGACCATTGCACTTTGCTTTGCTGTGTGCAGCGCTCCATGGAGCAAGGTGCATCCCTTGCCCCGGTAACGTTCTTCCTCTGCAGCGTATCTAAAATACCATTCTGTGATGAAATATATTTACATCCCTATGCAAGTGCCCACATGCCATTTAAACGAAGCTTTTAACTGAGCATTGCAGTGGCATTTCACACGGGGGAAATTGCTCCAGTATTTACTGCTATTAAATTAATTTCTCAGTAGAGGATTTTAGACTCTTGTAATTCATGAGGATATTTTAGGTCCTGTTTACTGTCTGGTGCTTAAAAAATTGTCTCAAGCATTTGTTTGCCGAATATAACGTTGTTATTACATTAGCTTTCTCTCACAGGAGAGACAGAGGTTCATTAATGTTGATGTGGAGCTTATTGTATTGCCGAGCTCTCTAAACAGTGGGTAATTTTTCATAACATACGTGTGGCAACGCGCCGGCACATAAGGATGAGCTGGAAATGTTTTCTCCGCAGCCTAATGCCCACTACATCCTGAAGGACAGAGGTTCTGAATGGCACTTGGGGGTGACACTAAGAGACTCATGGTTGGAGGAAGGCTGCAGCAGTGGGCTGAGGCCAACTGCATGCGCTTCCTCAAGATCAAGGGTTGGGTTCTGTACTTGGGTCACAACAACCGCATGCAACTCTGCAGGATGCGCAGGGAAGAAGGATCTGGGGGTGTTAGTCAACAGTCGGCTGAACGTGAGCCAGCAGTGTGCCCAGGTGGCCAAGAAGGCCAATGGCATCCTGGCTTGTATCAGGGAAGTGGTGGAGGCACCGTCACTGGAGGTGCTCAGGAACTGTGTAGATATGGCACTGCAGGACACAGTTTAACGAGCGTGGTGGGAATAGGTTGGCAGTTGGACTTGGTGATCTTAGAGGTCTTTTCCGACCTTAGGATCACCAAGGTTGGAATAGACCTCCAAGATCATCCAGTCCAACTGTCCTTCTACCATCAGTATTTCCCCACTAAACCATGTCCACATCTAGATGTTTCTGGAGCAGTTCTAGGGATGGTGACTCCGCCGCCTCCCTGGGCAGCCAAGCATTGACCAACACCCCCAGGGCCATTTCCTCCAACCCTTGAGCATGAGGAGATGCTGGGGTTTGGTGGCAGGGACAGGATGGGATAAGACTTGTATTGGATGAAGCCCTGTGCGGGTGGCTCAGTGCAGCTGGCAGCAGAATCTGTCACCCAGACAGAACGCAGCTGATTCTCAAGCAACATAGAGCAGAACACTGAAACATGCACAGCCTGAGGTGGGATGGGAAACAGTAACAAAAAGGGCTCCATTTTAAATGTTATGAGTATCTTTTAGTAACTAATGCCTTCCCCTCCAAACCGACATTTCTGCTATGGAAATTGGCAGCAATCAGACATACAAGTGTTGGGAAGAGGTTTACTTGGACAGATGAAAGAAAACCATTTTCTTCTAAATGTCTGTGCCCACAGCTAGATAATATGGCTTTCTCTAACTATGCAGAAGGCCAGAGATGTGCATACAGCTCCTTCTCTCATAAAATATGAGTACTTGGGTATGGTGGAGGGCAAATCTAGCGTGGATGGAGAAAAGTGTGGGATTTTTTTTTTTTGGGGGGGTGGGGGTTGTTCTTTAATTATTCTTTTTTACTTAATAAGATTTATGAAAGGATTTATGATAGGTGTGATTGAAAATGTAAGATGAGGTGGGGTGGGCTGGGCATGTGCAAGAGTGCTCTGTGCCTGCAGGCTTGTATGCATCCAGTGTTGGGTGGTTGGGGAGAAGCTTGTGGAGCAGGGAATTGGCATCACAGAGACCTTGTGCTCATGGGCAAGTCCCTTTAGCCTCATGCAAAGGAGGGGACAGCAGCTTCAGGACTGCCCCAAATCGTAGCTAGTTTGAAAGCTGGGTCCATCAGGAGCTTGATATCCATGAACATCAGCCAAGGACAAGGGTACCACGTAACCACATCCCGCTGTAGTCATCCGCTGCATGTGAAGGCTGAGTTAGGTGTTGTTTTCATCTAGTGATAATGAAAAGCTCAAATCTGATTTCTTCATCTGGGCCACCATTTAGCGCGGGGTTTTGATCAACAAAATGATGCTATTTGGATCTTCCCCCCTCCACCCCCTCTTTTATTTTTTTTATTTTTTTGAAGTAGAAATCTGAGGAGGTAGGGGAGGGGTGGAACGAAAGCCTGTGAAGAAGAGTGGACTTCTCAAAGCAAAAAAAATAATTATTATCCTCCTGAGAAAAGAGCTTTTCTCTGAGTCCTATCAAAGCCACACTGCAGCCTTCAGATGAAAGCCCCACTTTTTACCCTGCTCCTTTTAACACCTCATTTGTTTATAAATGCCGCTGTACCTAAATGAACAAACACTTTGTCTGCTGCACCCAAAATAAAGGAATAAGCAAGGGAAGGGGGTGCGGGCTTTGATACCGTGCTCACTTCTCAGCTCCCAACAGCAGCATCCGCAGCTCTGCAGTGAGTCCTATCACGCCAGCGCTGGGCAAGATGAAAGCTTTTGGGTGTTGGCACATCAGTGTTTTTCCTTCTCATTGCCTCCTGATGGGCTGCACCGCACAGGCAGCCAAGGGGCTGCAGGAAGAGGTCGTGATCTTTGGTTGTTGCTCATTGTAAAAGGAACATTGTCAGAGGTTCTCCGTTTCCTCGCAGGGAAAAGAGCAGCTCTACAGCAGTAAAGGCTGCAGTGTTTGAACACTGAGCAACCTGAAGGGCAAGAATGCTTGCGAAGTGATTTTTTGAGCATCACTGGTTTCCTCTTAAGCATCTGTTGTTTAAGAAACATGTAGATGCAGTAGTTAGGGCAGTGGTTAGTGGGCAGTACTGGTGGTCAATTGGACAGATAATCTTTAGTGGTCTTTTTCAGCCTTAATGATTCTATGATCCGGGTCTGGAAAGAGAAAGTCTGTTTGGGGCTATGTGCTTCAGCATCTCACCTTGCCTGCCAGCTGCTGATGGGCAGGAGCCTGTCAGAATGTTCAAGACAGCTCAGCAAGCACCAGACGGCGAAAATTCCACCTATTCCAGTTTTTAAAAATAGAAATAATAAAACAAATGAAAGCAAGCAGCAGATGTTGCAAAATGTAATTACCAGCTCATCAGTTCCTGGCCTTGGTGATTTCTTTTTTTGTTCATTTTCTTTCGCTGGTTGGTTTTTGCCTCCCGCCACCCATTTATGATGGCTGTGGGGGGAGCAGGGCAGCCCGGCAGTGTGGGTACAGGTGGGGCAGGGGCTCCCACCTTCCCATCACCATTCTGCTATGGGCTCCCATGGGCAGCGCTGCCCTGGCTGTGATGTGCGTCCCAGGTGCACGTCGAAAATAAGGCCTGGAAGCTTCATTCTCTCCAAAATCAATACTTATCTTCAATCTCTTCTGGTCTCTTGAACTGAAC
>JANHGO010000718.1:6899-38577 GCA_024606505.1 Aquila spilogaster
ACCTTACAAGAACCTTACAAGAACCTTACAAGAACCTTACAAGAACCTTACAAGAACCTTACAAGAACCTTACAAGAACCTTACAAGACCTCACAAGGCCTTACAAGAATTCTCAATCCCCATTTTGTTTCAGATGTCACTCACTGACATTTTCTAAAAACCACCTGTATTTAGGTCATTAAACATCAGTGGATAATTGTCACTTTAGACCACAGCAGGCCACTGTTCTCTGCTTCAGCTCGTGTATTTCCCTTCATGTATACAAAAAGGCTGTTGGGTAAAGCTATATTAAAATAAATATTCCTTTACCTTCCAGACAGTATGAACCTTCACTATGCACAGAAGTTATTTTCTAGATCTTTTCCTACTTTATTCTGCTTATGTTCTAAGTAAGGAGATTTTGCATGGTTGCTTTCATACCTACTGTAGCATATTTTTGCCACTTATCCAAAGTCATCAAAAGCATCTAAAATTTTTGGACGTAAGAACACACTAAACTGAACAGTAGCAATGGGGATTCAGGATTATTTATAACTTGAATATGCTGAAGTAAAATCTGCCTGGATTTCTTACTGTCATCACTTCCCAATCTCAACGCTTCTCTTGGAATCACTCAACTCTGTTTGCTTCAGAGGGGTTTGGCAAATGCTCACAATATTGTATTTGGCACATTCAATTCAATGTTTGGGTATGTGGTATGCCTCTGCACCAGCAAAATGTGTAAGCTATGGATCCCTGGGCAGCACTTACCCGCAGGCAGGCAAAGCCTCCCAGTTGCCTTCTGATGGCCTGCTGTCCCCATCCTGTCCTGGAACCTATGGACTCAGACACAGGGCTGGTGTAAGGCCACCAGTTGGTCCCACTGCCAGCACTGCTAGCTCTGAGGGCAGCTCAGGATGTTCAGCCCCTCACCAGCTCCCCAGCAGTACCACCAGTCACTAATGGGGCCCAGATGCACGACGCCAACTTCATTCAAGCAGGAGAAACTTCTCACAACAGAGCAGACCAGATCTCCCAGAGAGAACTCAGCCTCTCCCTTGGCAACGCACAGTCCACGCAGGGGAGGACAGATGTTTTATTAACTGCTGGATGGCCACAGAAGAATAATACAAATGTTTCGGTTTTCATCAGGGATTCTCTCAGACATTAAAAATCAAAGGATACAGAGCTTGGCTGGTTCTAGAAACAACCCCTTCACCTCTTTTTTGTGCTCATTCTCATAAATTTCAAATTGGCATTGTCCTTTTAGCACTTTTGAGTCAAGGAAAGTTTTATCAAGCTGGCAGGTGAAGGATTCAGGCCCTGAACATGAGACCACCATGCAGAGACACATTCTCAAGGAAGCATAAGGGATTACTCACGCATAGGAGACTGAAAGAGATCACAGCATTGCATAAAGCTCTACCATATACACAGTGAGCTTCATGCACATGTATAATTCCGCTTGGCGTTCAAAATTAAGTGCCTGTATACATTTATTTCAGATTCACAGCTAAAATACTTGCTACACAAAAAGGGAGAACAATTTAAATGATCTGAAGTTTGCAGAAGCACATGCTAGCAGCACAGAAGGATTAACAAGCTTTTTTTAAACATCCCATCTTCCTTCTCTCATAGATATCTTACTCAGATTAACCATCCTCCATTTCTCTCTTTTTTCATATTAGTTACTTTCTCATGAAAAAAAAAATAATAATAAAATTAACCTTTACTGGACATTTCGTACCTGTCCAGTTTGAAAAAGGTGAGACAGCAGCCATTCATTCTCACAAAAAAAGAAAAATGCCTATATGAAAAAAGGAAACAGCTGCAGGATATCGCTATTATGCCCCATAAATAGTTGACATCCCACTCCGAAAGAAGTTACACAGTTGTTACATCCCGTGGCAAGAAAAGTTGTAGAACTGAAAGATCAATTCTGGTTGCATAAATTATGTTCTCTAGGTGTTCTACCTGGCACCAAACGATAGAACAATATTTCATTGCTTCCAGAAACATCTGCTGTACTATTCAGACATCACAGAAATGTGCTTTATTTTAAGGAACACATTTTCTAAACTCCAAAATTTACAAGACTCAGCTACACACTACCCTGTAAACTACATAAATATCTGAAAGAAATGGTAACAACGGCTTCAGTTTATCAACAGCCTTCGTTGCAATCGAAAGTTTTCTTCTGCTCTGTATTAAGGAAAAGAATATCACATATGCTATAAAGCTGGAGATCAAATGATGAAAATCTAGGACACAGATGTATGAATAAAAACTTAGTGTTGAGGCACTAAGCCAAAAGGTAACAATTTCCAGGCACAGGACTGGAACTGGTCTAGACTGAAAAAAATCAAACGAAAATTAAAATTGCAGAACAAGGACCCATTTGGCACTGTCTGGAGAAAAACAGATAAAAATCAAATTAATAACTGAAAATGTGTGGCTAAGATATTTATGATTAATTCTTGATTACAGATGACATTTTCATAATTCCCTGTGTCTCTGGGTCATTTTTGTTCTTTGTTTTATCTCAATTTTAAACAGAAGGCAAGAGAAGTTACATTCTCAAGCAACTTCACTTTTCTCAACAGTTTGAGAGCCATTCCACAGCCATTCATTCTCACCAACCATCAAGACTCGTGGCTGATAAGAACCAGAGCCGGATGACATTTTCTTCAAGGAGAAAGACATGGGCTTCTCAGGGGAAGCCTCATGTTAGCAACAGGACTGTAATCCAAAGTACTCTTTGACAGAATTAAGTGTTCTACAACAAAATTTATTTTAAGAAAGAATACTTTGATATCAGTCTATTCTATTTTAAAATGTTCTTCTATGAGGGAAAAAGTATTATCTTGCAAGAAATAGGTTATTTTCTGCTGCTCAGTCTCATATTATCTTACTCTCAGACTCCCTACCTCCCAGTCCATAAAATACGGGAGCAATTTATAGACCTCACTGTGGGTCTGGCCCTACAAATATAGCCCCTCTGCAGTTGGATGTCAGTATCATTGGCTTGGCCATTGGGTGAAAACGTTCTCCTGCAAATTTGAAGAACAGAGAAAGGGAGAGCTGGAGAGAAAAAGTTAAAAAAAGATCCATCTTACTTTCAATAAATGCCTTTCCCAGATTTGCAGGACATCCATACACCTTTTTTCTTTTTTTCTTTTTTTTCTTTTTTTTCTTTCTTTTTTTCTTTTATTTCCTAGTTGTATACTATATTAGGCAGGGAAAAACACACTGTTACATACTTCCATGTTTCAAATCCCAAGAGAAATTGGAATAGAGATGCTATACACCAATACTATTTTATTTTCACTACACCTCAGTTTACTTCACAAACAGAACTAGCCCTCAAATATTCAATGATTTCTGCTCATCGTTGGCATTTGAAACATCTCTCTCTGGAGATGGAGCCAGAAACAAACCCTGCTATTGCTTCCAGGTCACATTCATTCTGTATACTAGGACAGCCCAAGCGTTTAGCCAGGACTCAGCATGCACATACATCCTTGAGCACAAAAACATGCACTGGACTCCATTAAAATCCATTCAGGTCATTAGAGTACTACTTAGAAGTTATGGATCTCTGAAGCAGGACCCCTTCTATCAGCAACTGACAGAGATGAGATACACTAAACTCAGCAGCCTTCCAAATGCAAACAAAATATGCACAAAGCTAGCACTGGTTGGTGATTCTTATCCTGTTTTTCAGTAGGCAGTGCAGCCACCAAGGGCAGAGCACCACCAGCACTATTTCCAGTGCTGCTGGCCACTTCCAGTCATCTCTCTGTCTCCAGCTGCTGCTACCACATCTACATTTAGCTGAACATGTTTGTTCTGGGTTAATTTTCAAATGCATCAGTTCCCTGGTCCATTTACCACCTGGAGGAGCCCTGGAAATTGGAAAGGAAAATGCTACAGTGATCACTAACACTTTTTATTTTCTGACTATCCCAGCTATACAGAGAATGCATTACAACTATGGTTGTACTTGCAGTTTAAGCAGAGCCAACCAAGCACATCAATTTTTAGCTTCTCCCTAAGTCAAGGCCATGCTCAGCTTAGATATGTTAGCAATTCTATTCAGGTTACCAAATACAGTCATGGACAAACATTGAAAAGAAAGATACTTAGATAGTACAAAATAGTTTTAAAAAATAAAAATATAACAAAATTGCTCAGCTGTTGATACAGCAATTAAGAAAAAGATGAGAAGGCAGGGTGGGGAAGGCCAGGGCTGCCCACAGTGGGAATGTGATGGGCTGTCTTGGGAGTTCCTCTGAGGAAACCATGCTGAAACGATAAACCTCCAACACAGCAAGCAGGATCACTATTCACATCTCTGCTGCAGTGCAGAGCCAAAGGACCAAATTAATTCCTTGTGTAACCTCAGTGACTTCAAAGGAGTTAACCCAGAGATGAAGTTGGCTTCAGGAATTTCAAAATGGACCCTGACCAATTCCCCCTAAGTAGGGCTTCTTGTGTTACAAAACTGTCTCGGCTTTGTAATGTTATTAAGTCCTTTATCAGTTTTTCTTCATACAAAATGACTAAGGAACTCCAAACCAGTAGCAACACCTGATAAATATCAACCACTCTTCAAAGCATTTGTCTTAACACCAGGGGTTGTTGTTTTTTCAAGGTGGTGGGTCTCAGCTCTGATGACTTCATTGTGTGGTCTGTCTGGTCAAATTTGCTGCTGAAATCCAGCCTTTAGCAGCTGAAGGGTAATATTTTAAGTTAGTCATGAGCAGGATTTGAATGCTAAACTTGACCTTTCCACCTTTTCCAGTGTGTGTATTTCTGTGTTTCCTTCGCAGCCTCTGTATGCCCATCTGCAGTTCTCTTCTACCAGCTGCCAGAGAGCCAAGATTAATGTTGCCTTGTCATGTATCAATAGCCACCAGAGAAACATAAACAGCCAAAAAGCTTATTATCTTTATATAAAATGGGATTTATGGTGATTGACCACATTTCCAGCAGCCAAAAGATGTATAAGAAGTGATTATACAATCTGACTGCCTCTCTCTGCTTCAACTGTCATTACATTTTGGGGTGGCTTGGACTAAGCACTCTATTTTTATACATTTCTCCTCTAAATGTTCAAAGCTGTGCTTCAGCCAAAAAAACTAGCCCTTTAGCCAAAAGTATGAGTTTAACACACATAGATACATGTAGCATTGAATAATGCTACAGTTTATTTAGAAGGGAGGAAGGTACTACTCAGCATGAGTGAGGGCATCACTCTTGGCCTCAGCAGCATCTACATGGTCCTTATAAGTATGGCCTGCAGGAATTTTTTCAAGATCTGACGGAAACTGTTAATTCTAAAATTATTGTCTTTACCTCCGAAACTTTCCTGTGATAGCATGGGTGGCTGAAAGAAATGTTTGAACCTGCTTTCTTCCATGGTGCTTTTTTCATTGCAATTTTTCTATGTCTCTTACAGGATATTCTGTCTTTCATCAAATGGAGACAGACTTTCAGACTGTGTTGCTAAAATTTGATTCAGCCATGTCACAGGAGAAGTAAAGGTCTATAAAAAATGTCAGGAAGGTAATATTCCTTGTTAAAAACATTTGTTCCTGGCATAATTTCAATTTTTATCATGCATTTCAACTACTCTCCTTGTACGAACTCATTCAAATTCATATAAATACACACTCTCATTGCAAAAAATGACCGATTACCAACAGAACAACTCATTTAACAGGCAGCAAAAGGCATATAAAGTATTCTGTTTTTATACTCCAAGTATATGGAAGTAGGTAGCATGGCAAAGGATTGATTTTCTTTCTCATTAATGAACTCATTACCTCAAGCTTGATGCTTTCATTAAGATACATCTGCCTCCATTAAGGAACAAGTGATGAATATTTTACACATGATTTTGCTCATTGTTTCAGAACTATATAAAAATCAGTTAATATTGGAAGGCAAAGCTGGAACTGAGAAGGACAGAAATTGCTGTATTAAATCAGACTGGAGGTACTATCACTTGACAGCCACAAAACCCAGCTGCTCAAGAGCAGGCTGCAAGACCTCCCTCATAGACAGATGTGGGATAATCAGACAGCATCCTAAGATGCATCTTGATCTCTAGCAGATAAGAGATTGGATTAAGACAGATAATGGTTAACTATCTCTTCATGAACAGTAACCAGACAGAGATTTACCGGGAAAAGAGGAGGATTCACAGGGGAGAGGAAGCTTTTAATCCTTCCTCTTGGATATTAGCATGTGTCCAAAAGCTTAGCAGAAGCAGTCTCAGAGGCCTTTGCCTACTAAACAGGAACAAAGGACAGACATTTCCTTCCCTCTCCCCTCTAACTTAAGTTTGGAAATGGAAGAGAGATCAACCTACAAACACAGGGATGTCTGGAAACTCACTACAGACTGATGAGGGGGTAAGGACCTGGGTGTTCAGATGGAAAACAAGTTGTCCATGAGCCAGGAGTCTGCCTGTGTAGCCAAGACCAATGGTATTCTGGAGCGCATTAAAAAGAGCATGATCAACAGGTCAAGGGAGGTGATCCTCCCCCTCTACTCAGCCCTGGTGAGGCCACATTTAGAATACTATGTCCAGTTCTCTGCTCCCCAGTCCAAAAAAGACAGAGATCTCCCGGAAGGAGTCCAATGGAGAGCTACAAAGATGACAAGGGGCCTGGAGTATCTCCCTTATGAGAAAAGGCTGAGCAACCTGGGTGTATTCAGCCTGGAGAAAAGAAGACTAAAGGGAGACCTGATTAATGTTTATAAATATCTAAAGGGAGATGGGAGGCAAACGGATGAAGCCAGGCTCTTCTCAGTGGTGAGTAGCAATAGGACAAAAAGTAATGGCCTAAAACTTGAACATAGGAAGTTCCATTTAAACACATGGAAGAACTTCATAGTAAGGCTGATGGAGCACTGAAACAGGTTGCCCAGACAGGTTGTGGAGTCTCCTTCTATGGAGATATTCCAGGCTTGCCTGGATACCTACGTGCAACCTATTACAGGAAACCTGCTTTAGCAGATTGAGGTCCCTTCCAAGCCCTGCAATTCTGTGATTCTGTGATATCTTACTCAAAAACATCCCTTGTAAGACCTAAGGTCTTCTCTTCACATGCTCTGAAATACTGAAGGATAACAAAGGATGTCTTTAGCAGTGAACTTAGAAAACATTCTTCTCTTCCTGTTTCACTAAATCCATTTGAAATCATTGCCCAAATTATAGACATGCATTAAATAAAAATTAACTGTAATTTTCACACACTTACCCAGTAAAAAACACATTTTTGTTTTCATTAACTCATTTCATGACTTAAGCTAATCATTTATCACTTGCTGTAGTGCTGTTATCTACTACTATCTAAATGACACAGAGAATTACCACTATCAGTGTCCAAGAACTGATATATTATCCCTATCTGGAGTCATTATTTGGTTTCACATGTAGAGTTCCAGTCAGCATCTGGGGTCTATGCCAATATGCACTCAACATCAAATAAAAGGGCAGTCACGTTATAAACAGACCTTTATCACTCTTGTGATAAATACCAGTAAATCCCTAAGAGGTTTGTGGTTGTGGCTTTTCTGTAGGACTTTCAGCAAAAGAATCTTTACAAAATAAAGAAAAAGACTTTCCAGCGTTCAAAGATTCCTCAAGAAAGCTGAAGTAATTCTTTTCTACTATGTATCTAGTGATCTCTTGAGGTCCCTTCCAACCACTGCAATTCTGTGATTCTGTGTGTGTGTGTAATCATTCG
Source organism: Aquila spilogaster (assembly GCA_024606505.1). Taxonomy (NCBI): domain Eukaryota; kingdom Metazoa; phylum Chordata; class Aves; order Accipitriformes; family Accipitridae; genus Aquila; species Aquila spilogaster. The sequence goes on from JANHGO010000718.1 coordinate 14,639, forward strand.
TGATCTTAGCAAACACAATTTTTAATGATTCATTTCTAAACCTTGAAGTGCCTTAGAATTTTTCCTTATGTCCCAAATGAACAAATACTAAAAACATTTATCATAATACTGTAAAATAAACAGGAATTTATGTGATATGCAAACCAAAATGCCTCTGAATTCTCTAATTCCAATAGCTTGGCCTTCTGAAATTCATAAAATGGAGCTATTAATAACATCTGTTTTGTCTTAAATTTTATTTTTCACTACCATCCACCTTAGGAAGCTGGAGGGGACAAAGTCAAGTGTGGTTTTACTGAAGAAAATTTGACAGTTGTAACTGCCTCCAAAGTCACAGGAAGTTCAATGAATAGGGGACTAATCACAGGCACTTTTGTTGTTAAGTTGGCTTGTTAGTGCTTCCCCCCACCTCCATACACACAAAAATAGGTTAAAAAAAATTATCCCTCCACCTCTTCTCACAAATCAGAAAGTTAACTGTAAGACCTCTCTCAGATCAGCTAACGAAATAGGACTGTTATTGGGCAATGAAATCTGAGTACAACAGATATAAGATCTATCTGTGAAAAGCTACATCTCTAGCGATCTGGAGCTCTACCCGCCTGAATTTCAACTTTCTGGCCAATCTATATGGAGTTGTAGAAGGGTATTCATATGATATGGATGAGCTCAAACCTGTCCCACAATTCCTCCAGTCTGGTATCAAGCAACAGCCAACCAAGGCACTCCCACACATAGAGATATTTTATTCAGGCTAGCAAGTCAGCAGATGAAACAAATGAACTCAAAATAATCACCTGCATTCAGTTTCTGCTTGATACCTTGTGGTAAAACCACATGGCCAAATTTAATACTGCTAGAAGGCAAACATTTTCAATGAAATAATTAACTTACCCTGACACTCTTCTTTAGAAAACCCTTATTTTTGGCTCCATTCTAATCAACAGTATAAATTATGACCTTGGCACTTCACCCAAAACATCCACCCTGAAAATAAAGTTGAGCAAGAAAAGCACCAGTTCAATTTTTAAGGAAAGTGGAAAGACGCACTGTTTACATCTATATGGGTGGCCCTGAACAAGCTGCCCGCCAGAGCTAACCACCCTTTATGATGAATTTTGAGTCACTCTGACACTTCATGCTCTCAGTATTGGCAAAAGTTTGCAAAAGAAAGCAAAAACATTCAGTAAAAATGAGTATAGCATCCATCAAATGTCTCCTTTCTCTAGTGTTTAGTGCTGTTTCGTTGCTTGTTTTTCTTCAGAAGGGCAACAACATTATCCTCTGTCAACTTTCTGAAGTAGCAAGAGACTTCTACAGTGCAAAATACACTAGTGTTCTAAAACAGGCAAATATCCATTTTGAAGTTCCTACTCCTTAGTACAAGATAAATTGAACATTATCCAAGCTCTGAGAATTCCATACAGTTAAGACTTGGAGACACACTTTTAACAGTAGTAAGGAAATCCTTTAACCGAACTCCAGGAGCTTAATCATTCAAGTAACATATGTCAAGAGACCACAGAGGTAGGGGTGGGCGTTTATGTTATAAATAATGATGACATCACTCACTAAAGTGATGCATTCTTCCATTATTTCTAACAGTTCCACAAATCTGACAAATCCAGAAGGGCTGCTACTGAAGAAGCATCATTTATATTACAGCTTTACCTAAGAGGAATTGCTCCATAACCTACTGAGGTGTTTCTGTGCATATGTATTTGCAATTATGTAGTGTGTATTCTACATCTGTACATACACACACATTTTGCTATAAATAAATCACATACATTTCAAAGTAAGATTAAACAGAATTTCAGTATTTTTTTGTTTGTTTTGTTTTGAAAAGGAGGTTGGTTACATCATACTGATTTTTTCAAAGAGATGGCAGCATATTAGACCTAGTCTCATCCAAAATAACCAGGAACGAGAATCACAGAACCATAGAATCATAGAATACCTTGGGTTGGAAGGGACCCCAAGGATCACCAAACTCCAACCCCCCCTCCACAGGCAGGGCCACCAACCTCCAGATCCGATACTAGACCAGGTCACCCAGGGCCCCATCCAACCTTGTCTTAACACCTCCAGGGATGGAGCATCCACAGCCTCTCTGGGCAGCCTGTTCCAGCTCCTTGCTACTCTCTCTGTAAAGAACTTTCCCCTGATATGCAATCTAAACCTTCCCTCCTTGAGCTTAAAACCATTCCTCCTTGTCCTGTCACTGTCTCCTCTTGTAAAAAGTCAATTCCCCTCCTTTTTATAATCCCCTTTTAAATACTGGAAGGCTGCAATGAGGTTTCCTCACAGCCTTCTCTTCTCCAGGCTGAACAAGCCCAGCTCCCTCAGCCTGTCTTCGTAGGGGAGGTGCTCCAGAAACCTTATGACAAATCAGAAATAAAATATGCTATTCCAGTGAACACTTTCCTAATACAAAAAGTAGTCTTCAAAAACCCCAAATTATATACGCTGAAAAAAATTATGCATATAAAATAAGATTCTCTAATATGACAAACTCTCCCATACTTCCAGCTCAAGTATTTTAAAGTGAATGTTTTTTCTACTGTAACGTGCCAGCTACTCAGTACTTCACAATTTTTTTTCTTTCTAATTGTAAGATCCAAGATGATTCAGGTAGTAGAATACAGGTGCCCTAGTACTATACATATCTACATAAATCTGTGAAAAGGAAGGATTTTATATCAGCTTACCAGCTTCTAAAAAAGGACAAACAAATCTGGAATTTCTAGGAACATTATGACTTAGTCAAATATGGAACAAGTGTCCAGATGTGGAGTCCTGAGTACCAGAAAGACATAGACCTGTTGAAGCATGTCCAGAGAAAAGCCACAAGATGGTCCATGGAATGGAGCACCTCTCCTATGAGGACAGGCTGAAAGAGCTGGGGCTGTTCAACCTGGAGAAGTGAAGGCTGCAAGGTGACCTGATAGTGGCCTTTCAGTACCTAAAGGGAAGCCACAGGAAAGAACGGGACAGACTCTTTAGCAGGGTCTGTGGTGACAGGACAAGGGGAAATGACTTCAAGCTCAAAGAGGGTAGATTTAGGTTGGACATAAGGAAAAGTCTTTTACAGTGAGGGTGGTGAGGCACTGGAACAGGCTGCCCAGAGATGTGGTTGATGCCCCATCCCTGGAGACTTTCAAGGTGAGGCTGGATCAGGCCCTGGGCAACCTGATCTAACTGTACATGTCCCTGTTCATTGCAGGGGAGTAAGACTACATGACCTTTAAAGGTCAATTCCAACTATAAGGATTCTATGACTCTAAGATTCTATAAAAATATATCTAAATATTTCAAATACTGTTCAAGTCAGTCCTTGTTTTTGTAAATCTTGAAATACATGCTATTTGACATAATTTCCATTATTTTCACTCTAGGAAATTAATGCTTTCCACTCGGCAAAATTAATGACAGTCGAAAGAGATAACCAATGTTACTTCTCTATTTCACTCCAACTTGTACATCTACACAGTTTCAAAGCACATTTTTAAGATAAAACATATAATTTATGGTATTTCTACAAAAGCATTGTGTAGATACTGGCTCTTGCGTAAGCTTCATCTTATTCTCTAACCAATTATTCACAAAATCTTCTTTTCCTTATAATAGAGCTAGTACATAAAAAGTTTTTAATCTTTTTTAGGCCTAGGTAGTAATCATGACTCGTTTTTTTTTTTTTTTTTATAGAGATAGAGCATGTGACTACACTTGCTCACAACACATATCAATACATAGATAATTATCCATGCAGTAATTAATTACATTTTCTGTCCTTTAGGGACATTTCTGGAGTGATCAATTTTAGTTATTACTAAGAAGTACTATAACTATTACTGGTAATAAAATAACATACTGAAATACAGATAATAGCTTATAATATGTAATGTGCATCTTTTACCATTATTTCTGTGAGAAGTCTCCCCTACTATGGCTAATTTCAATCTGTGTTCCCCTCCCGATGCCTACCATTGTTTCTCGAACACTGTATTTTATTTACATACTTCTTTCTGCATGGAAGATACGCCATAGCACAAAATGGTCCTCTTTTCCAGTACCACAGCTGATGAGGGTAGCACCTCCACTGCTGAGAAAAGCTGCATTTGCTGCACATGCATCTCAAAGTACCATCAAACACAGATTCTAAGTCAATTGTCCTGGTAGCTGTTTCTGCAATTGATTTCATAACTACAAAGCATCACCAGTCTCTCCTCCATGGGTGGGTTCTCCTGCTTGGCAGGACTCATTTTTTTCTTTCTAACCGAATTAGCTATTTATATGGTACTTAATCCATGGAATGAAATTTATGACACACAGAATAATATCCATAATTTTTAAATGTGCAGTTAAAGGGAAAAGAAAGGTCAAATAAGGGAAGCTTCAAAAATAACCAAAATGAAACTATATGAATCCCTGTGCAGTAGCCAGAAATTCAAATTTTCTTTACATGACAAGCATAGGAGGTATGCGTACTTCAGAAAGATCTATTAAAATGCTATCTTCTGTAACTTAAAAATAGCTGCATTTTCCACCTCAGAAGGACTCGAATAGACAGGAATTCACAAATTTTTTCGTTGCTCAATAATTCCTAAATACAATTTTGTGCTATATATAATCAGCTATAGAATAATAGCAAAAATAAACACATCTATTAATGAAAATCAAAATAGTAAAAGCACATATAAAATCAGAGCTTATACTCCACCCATTCACAAAAAGGTTGTTCATTTGCTACTGGACACTTTATGCCACCATACATTAAAAATCAGTGAGAATAAAAAATCAAGTGGGACAGCAGCTGAGTTCACTCAGAGGAAGCTAAAGTGAAAAGTGGTAATGACTAAGAAAATGAATGAAATCTACATTAGTTTATGTAAACATACTGGTGATAAAGAATGCACATTGATATAAAACAGAAAACATGAAGAACATAATGACCAAGAAGAGCTACTTTTATATTTGTTAACTGGCAGTGACATTATTTCTTATTAAGGAATAAGAGTTGATTACATCTCAGGTCCACCGCAATTCCAATAGTAAGATTTGCCTTTACAGCTGGCAGATCTTAGGTATACTCTTCTATAAAACTAGCTTTCTTCTACAGCTTGTGTATCAGAATCCTTGTGACATAAAATGCGCTCTAGCAGCTGCAATCAGAAAACCAGCACACACTTTTATGGCTTGTCATTTTGGCAATTTTCTTCTCTGTTTTATTTCTTAATGATACAGTAGTGCTACCACAAAAACTGAAAGTATTATCATTTTAAAATACTACTCTCTATCAAACCAGACTTCTTAGGATGGTCTTAAGTAGACTAACAGCAAACTATTTTGAAAAAGGGATTATTTTTACATATCTCTGTATAAAGTCATTTTCAAAATGAAATGTGTTACCTTGAAAGAGAATATTTGCAATGAAAAAAGTAATTATGGTCTGAAGATAAAAATCAGTGAAAAGGAATAAAAAAAAAATTGGCCAGGAAAACTACCCAACACAGGTGCGCTGCAATAATCAGTGCGTGTTATTGAGTGTTGGTATGTGGTTGGTTGTGGCTGGGTGAGAACTGAGGAATGCGGATTAAAGCAGTTACAGATCAGAATTCCACTTTGCATTAAATAAACTTTTGTTAACAACACTGGACAAACATCTCAGTCATTTCTCTGCTCATGTGATCAAGAAGAAAATTCCTCCAGCTTCTGATGGCACAACTGAAACTATGGAGGATCCTTGGCCACAGAAATACCAATGATCTCGATAAATTTTCTTACGGTTACCCAAAGGATTCCAATTCACCCTGCAGATCCTTCCTACCTCTCAAACTTAACAGATATGAATGCTTGATATGTTTTCAAATCCGAACAAAAAAGTTGTTCTAGATTTAACATTCATTATGTCCCGAGAACTGAAATTTCTTTTCACTTACAGTAACTGAAACAAATCAAGCAGTGGTGCCAGCTATGGAGGGCACAGGCCCTTGTGCCCTGCATCTCCCAGAGCCTCCTGTCCCACTTGACAGGTTTTACACCTGTGCTCATGTTTCAATTTACAAGTTGTTTTTCTGTTTTGTTTTGTTCTTTTCAAATACTGAATAAGATCTGGAAGATTTGCCATGTTGATTTTTCAGGCCCATATCAGAAAATGTTAATAAAATGGCTGGAAAATGTCATCCTAAACAGCAGCTACAAGCCAGATTTCTGTACAGGTCATTATCTGCGTGTTTGACATATCTAGAAATGTGGATTCATAATCCCAGTCTGATTTTAAATTTTAAATTTTTTAAACTTTTTTTTTTAATTCTGAAACCCCTCTAAGGCTTCCCTGGATTCACAGATGTCCAGTGTTTCCTTCATTCTCCTGTCACTCTCTTGGTCCTTTCCAACATGCCTGAAGGCCTTCTGACACACTGTCAGCACCATCAAACTCTGCAGGCCTGCTCACTTACTCTTCCCCTTGTTTTTCTCAAAGTTTGAACTTTAACATAAAAGTTCTTTCTTCCTTACTTTTTTTTATTATTATTATTCTGGGGCACCTATTTCCTTCTCCAAACCTCAGAAGAAGTAGATTTTTGTCCTTCTGCATCAAAAGTGGAGTTGCACGATATTTCCGAGGCATTCACTTACACCCTTCATTGGATCCTTATTGTGCAGTAGTTTCATGCAAATTTACCAGTTCAATTCGTTTTCATTTCACCACTACATTTTCCTTTACATGCAGTTGGATTGCAAAAACTGCAAGCTTTTGCAAGCCACATGGTAACACAAGTCTTAATATCGCTTCACTTGCTTTTGTCTTCTGAGAATGTTAAGCATCCCGTGCTAACAAACTGAAAAATCTGATAAGTATGCAGACACATTATCAATGCTATATAGAAATGTTTGCTGTTTGTTTGTTTTTTATACTTTCTGAAATCACAACAAGGCTTTGATATGGTTGCCTTCCCTGTTTTGTAAGACCACATTAAGTCCCGATAAGCAGCAAATCCAAGAGAAAACACATATCATCAGATCATATTTCTCTCACTTAAGGAATTCAAGTGTATCACTTTCAGCAGACAATGTCTGGATACAAATTAAACTGAACTAATAACTAAGCTTGAAAGCCAACTGAGAGAGAAATTTCATTTCATTGCAGTCAAAATCCAATGGAATGTTGAATGGCAGGAATAAAGAAGAGATTGTCTTGGCTGCGCCTCAGTCATACGCAAGGAAAGAAAGACAGCTCTTTGAAATGTGAATAGAAATAGTTCAAACTCTGGAATTTAAATGAGAATTCCTTGATCTACTTCGAAAATACAAAATACAAAAATATACAAAATACAATACATAGAATACAAAAAAAAAGAGTAGATTCACCTCTTAAGTTAGTCTTCAATGACAGCAATAGAAAAAAAAAATTAGGCCTGCCCAGAAGCACCTGAAAACATTATAAGACAATGAGAGTGACAAACAACACTGCTCCCTGTTTGCCTCCATCTTTCTCCTTTCAAGCACTACATGCAGAGGAATGCCAACAGCTGGAGCAGTGACTGATTGACTCCACCAGAAGGAATACAGAATAACACAGCCCCAGCCCTACCCCATACAGTTTACAGCTTTCTGCCTGTTTAGACTCAAGAGAACATGATTTATCATAAATTAATACCACTGCTGCTAAATCTGGTATTATTACTGCTCACTCACCCCACACCAAGCTGTTAGAACTGAGGAATTCTACCACTGCCTTTGAATGGACACCACCAGCAAAGGGTTATAACATCTTACTCTGGCTTTGGATGCAAATACTTGACAGTGGATGTATTCATCATTTTTAAAACTAGCCATTGCCCAGTGCTGTCAAACACCGCTGTTCAAAAAAATCATACTTCCAGAAATCTTAAGATTTAAAAATAAAGCAAGCAATCGAGAATTAGTAAATTAGAGATTAATTTTATTTCACATTTCATTTAGAGTCTGTGGTGGCATACAGAAAAATTGTCATAAGAACCTCCAAGACAGTTAAAAAATATCCATATCACCTCAAATTTTCTTCTGGTCACTTCATTCCTAAGACTGCTTCAATTAGAAGTAAGAAGCCTTACTAAAGGACTCAATACCACCACCAATGAGTAGCAACTACTCTTGGCTCTTTTAGGAAAAGAACAGACACACTGAGCCAGACCCAATGCCTGCCTGGTCTAATGCACTACTTCAGATTGCAGTCAGCAGTAGCTTCAGAAAGGTGAAGTGCAAGTCTATGGCACTTCAACAATAATATCCTGTGTGCTACCAAGTTTTCTCATTTCAGTTTGAAGTTTAGTAATTTTATCAATAATTATAAATGCTTCCTCTACTGAAAGGGTAACGAGTCTTTAGACAACCCCACAGAAGTCTAAAAAATCGTATTTAATATGAAGAAATGAAATCTTCCCGTGACACTCCAACTAGTCTAGCACACTGGATTTTTAACTACTTTTCAGTACTTCAGCATAATTTGTGTTTCTTATAAACAAGCTTCCTCCACAGAGCTGAGCCAGAGGGGAGAAAATAACAAAAAGAAGGCGAAAGAGAAGAAGAGCAAAAAGCACCAAATGTGTGTTGGCTGCTTCTGACAAAAGTATTATTTGTCATGCATTATGCTAAGTACTGTTCAGCATATTTCCAAGCTGCTGAGAAACGGAGGGATTGTCCGTAGCATAAAGGTACCTTCTATCTGTGTTTCAGATTCTATATTACATAATGCTACTTGTATCCAAAGGAATGAATGGCAATGCCTACTCGGCATGGAGGTGGAACATGGCCAAGTACTGATCCTTGTTTTCTCTAGGACAAAAAAAACTTTTGTCACCTGTTCCCATAGTGCTGCAGATCAAGAGGGGCAATACATGCTGAAGTAAAGCCCCTGGGCCAGTGGCAAGTATCATACTCCTGACTCACTTCAGATAAATAACAGTGCAATCCAGGAGCAGTTCCTAAAAAAGAATCAGACATTCAAAAGATCATTTTGCAGAGGTTAAATAAAAAAAAAAAAGTCATATGATGATACTTATCCTGTTTGTTGCAGTTTCCAGAAGAGTAAGAAATTAGGAAGGGGTGGGATGGAGTGAAATCTCACTCCCACCATTGAAACTGGGGTGTGTTAGAAGGGGTGTGGTTAATACGGTCGAGAGAGGTTCTCCTCCCGCTCTACCCTGTCCTGGTGAGATCGCATCTATAATACTGGGTCCAGTTCTGGGCCCCTCAGTTCAAGGAGGACAGAGAACTGTCCAGAGTCCAGCGCAGAACCACAAAGATGATTAAGGGAGTGGAGCATCTCCCTTACAAGGAAAGGCTGAGGGAGCTGTGTCTCTTTAGCTTGGAGAAGAGGAGACTGCGGGGTGACCTCATTAATGTTTATAAATATGTAAAGAGTGAGTGTCGGGAGGAGGGTGGCAGGCTCTTCTCAGTGACATCCAATGATAGGACAGGGGCAATGGTACAAGCTGGAACATAGGGGGTTCCACCTAAATATGAGAAAAAACTTATTTACAGTTGCTTAAGGGCAACGGAACACTGGAACGGGCTGCTCAGAGAGGTTGTGGGGTCTCCTTCTCTGAAGATATTCAAAACCTGCATGGATGTGTTCCTGGGTGACCTGATCTAGGGGTTCCTCCTCTGGCAGGGGGATTGGACTAGATGATCTTTTGAGGTCCCTTTCAATTTGTGACGTTCTGTGATTCCGTGAAACTCTGATGCTATCAATAACATGTAAATTCCAGTTACTTATGGCAGAAGAAGTGATAGCAAATACTGCTTCAGCTATCTTAACTGTTAATCCAAACACATGAAGATTTCTGAATGTAAGACTCAGGCTTAAACAACAGCACCAAAACAAGCAACTTTAGCAAAAAAAATACTAAGAGGAAAAGGATCACCCCCTATATTCAACAGTGACATATTAGAAGAAATAAGCATAAAAGCATACATGCTCAAATGAGGGAGGACAGCAGCCACAGAAGGTAAATATAGGCTTCTATAAGCTGCATATTGTCTTCTTCTTTTGTACTGATTCTTTCTTATAAGCATACAATATACAGTAGACAACTAAAACCAACACTGAACACTGGTATATCTGCTTTAGCTAAGATATCAACAAAAAGAAATCAACTAAAACTCAACCTGACAGAAATTTAGTTTTTTTTTTCTATAATCTATACTACTTTGATCCAAAATAGCTCAAAAAAAAAAAAAAAGTCAAGGAAGCATCTGGTTTATACTGATTTAAATTACAAATCAAATATCCTAGGAAAACAACAAGTATTTATACAACCTCACAGTTCTATATAGGAAAAAAAATATCTGAGGATTTTCTCTAAATGATATATACATATTGAATTCATTCCAGGCAGAGAAAAAGCTTTTGCAAGAGCATAGCAAGTAAAATATTTATTAGCCTTCTCCAATTTACAGATTTCCCAAGCTCACACATTTTGAAACGTCAGGAAATTGCTGCTATACGCACCCTAAATCTGCCAAGAAAATTAACTTCATTGAGATGAACTAAAAGAGTGCAAGGCTTTTCCTGCCTTACTTCCCATCCTTCACAAGGACAACTTGCCATGATGACCAACTCAATACATGGTGGTACGTCCTCAGACAAGGTACATAAAAAAATTTGCATCTGTGCATAGGAAGCACCCCTTTTATCACCTATCCATGGGCCTTGCTTTTTAAATGCACAGATATAATGTTATTTTTATTCTCAACACATACAAATATTTAAATATGTTCTGGGTTTTTTTTCTGTTTTTTTTTTTTCTGTTTTTTTTTTTTAAAGAAAAAAAAAGCTAACTTCATCTATACCTCAAAGCTCTATACTTACTATCAGACCTACTTTCTGCATAGACCAGCAAGGTCTCACCACACTGTGCAACAAAGGGATGTAGTGGATGGCTTCTTTCTATATGACACAGAAGCACTCACCTGCCAAGAACCTCCTGGGGCTTCACTCTTCTCTATGGAGGAGGTCAAGGACTGCCAAAGCTCACCCAGCATGGTGGCTGTTTATCATGCTGTATCACCTTTAAATCTATGCAGCACAACAGTACAGCTTGGATCAGGATATCCAACGTATGCTTGTGGTTAGCCTTTAAAACCTCCCAGCACATTCAAAATGATCCAGTGCTCTGTAGACCTGCCTCATACCACCATTTCAGGCCACATAACTAACAGAAGACAACACCTACTGACTCTGACACTACTGCTACAAATTAACTATTACCAACCTATGCTATAAATGTTTTACCATTCTACATATTATAAATCTTATAAACATCTAGGGTCGTCAGCATGAGGAAAATGTGAATCTGTCAGAGCAGGTCCAGAGTGGGGGCTACAGAGATGCTCAGAGGGCTGGAGCACCTCTCCAAAGAAGAAAGGATGCAGGAGTTGGGCTTGTTCAGTCTGTAGAAGAGAAGGCCGTGGAGAGATCTCATTTCAGACTTCCAGTACTTGAAGGGAGCTTATGAAAAAGATGGTGAGCTACTTTCTATATAATTTGATAATGGCAGGACAAGGGCTAATGCATTTAAAATGAAAGAGGGGAGATTTAGGTTAGGTATCAGGAGGAAATTCTTTACTCAGAGTGTGGTGAGGCACTGGCATTAGTTGCCCAGTGAAGCTGTAGATGGCTCATTCCTGAAGGCAATCAGGAGAATTGGAACTGTGTGGTATAAAAAAAAGTGTATGTTTTCTGAGGAAGTAAGAACTCCATTCACTTGAAATCACAGAAAAGTTTGAGTTAGAAGGGAGCCTAAAAGGCCTTCTAGTCCAACTCCCCTGCAATGAACCGGTACACCTACATCAGGGTGCTCAGAGCCCCACCCAGCCTGACCTCGAATATCTCCAGGAATGGTGCTTCTATCAGATCTCTGGGCAAACTATTCCTGTGCCTCATCACCCTTACTGTAAAAAATGTCTTCCTTAAATCCAATTTAAATCTCTACACTTTTAGTTTGAAACCATTTCCCCTTACCCTATCACACTAGAGTCTGCTGAAGAGTCTGTCTCCTCCTTTCTTTCAGATTCTGGAAGGCCGCAATCAGGTCTCCTCAGAGTCTGCTCTTCTCCATCCTCCTCTGGACATGCTCCAACAGGTCTATGTCTCTCCTGTACTGAGAACTCCCCATATGGACACAGTACTCCAGGTAAGGCCTCACCAGCACAGAGTAGAGGGGCAGGATCACCTCCCTCAACCTGCTGGCCATATTTATTTTGATGCAGCCCAGAATACAGTTGTCTTTCTGAGCTGCAAGAGCACATTGTAGACTCATGTCCAGCTTACTATCCACCAGTACCCTCAAGTCAAACTTTACACTCAGTGGCTTTATTTATTCAATGGTTCAAAATTGCACTTCATATCAACATTGCCCAAGACAATTATGATCATTATTTTAAAAGTTAAATAAGAAAACTTCTAATGTAGTCTACATTTAGATTACTGTGATAAGGAATGGCATTTCCATCACCCCACTAACACAGGCACTTTGTCAGAAAGTGGACAGATGAAGGAAATTGTAAACAGAGTGCTCAGTGTCTCTGTGTCAGAACTATTCTGGCTGGCAGCAATGTCTGACTGATGGGGCAGCCACAACCCAGGGCTTCTCTGAAGACGAGAAGCTGGTAATGTTCTCAGTGCCTCCCTTACAAAGGATGCTACCTTCCAGTGCCAGGGAGCACTGCTCCAATCAGGCCAACATTTACTCCTACCAGAGAAGGCTGACGACTACCCTAAGGAACAGGAAGCACTCCAGGGAGCTGAATGTGCTGCCCCCCAAGAGGGACAGCAAAAACTGCCATCAATGATCAGTGCAAAGACCAGAATTCCAAACTACATCTATGCCACAATACACACTGCAGTCACCCCTTATTCACGGACATTAAAAATCCTTGAATCGGAAACTTTGGAAAGCTTTCCCTCAAATAAGCACAATTTAGGGAAGGGAAGGGAGAAGTCCTTTGCCTTGCAAATACAGAAACATATTCATTTGTCTTCTGTGATACAAAATCATATGTAATATACGACATTAAGATAATTTAGCCCAAATATGTAGCTAGTTGTCATTGTTTTGTGTATTTGTTTAAAAATGACACTGGATACCTTCTCCTTCCTTGAGAATTAGGCTATGAACTAGTCACGTTTTGCAAGTTAGCCCCACATCCGAGATGGTTCTCCCCTGTTGCAAAGCAACTTATTACTTCTCTACTCCCCCACAGATATGAAGTAGTCCTGACTGCTACATCAGTTTAAAAATTATTCCGTTTCTATATTTTTACTAGTAATTCATAAAGTCTGCCACTGCATACAGGCCCAGGTGAGATCTCCATTAATACATTTCATTTTCTTTCTTAATATTGCAATAAACAGAAGGATTGCCACAGGTTACACAGTACAAAAACTCATATTTCGTTTTCCTCTCTTATTGAGTAAGGCTACTTATACAAGCAAGTTATTTCAATTGAATATTTTTTGAAGTAAAATACTCTTTGGGTGAAACAATGTTAAGACTGCAGTTAATTTGTAAAAACATAAACAGAAACTATTAAACTCTCATTTGTCTCAAGCTTTGCTTACAACAACCATATCAATTCATTATCTGTCTTTGAACACCTTTACCAACACAGCAGATCCTTCCGTGCCAACCCATAGAAAGGTAACAGCAACATACGTAAAGGTAGAACAACTCAACAACAAATACAACACGTTGCACTGAAATTTGCTAATACCTTTTCTCTCTCCTGGTTGCCTCACCCTCTCCCAGTCAGCGTGGGGCAGGGTGGGATCAGATGCTCCCACGGATACTTCTCCAAGGGCAGCCCCATCACCCTCTCTCATCTCACCTCACTCTCTTCCACACTGCTTCAGTGCTTTCCCACCAGTCTTCTCTTGCAGACTGATTTAAAGCTTCCTGAAGTCCCAAAAAGCAGCTTCCACTGATGTCAGTGATTTAGAATCTCTGCTATTCTTTCAAGGAGGCACACACTTGACTTATTTGTGAGCTTTATAAACAACTCTGAAAGCACTATGTACAGATTTACATCACACCTTTCACAGATCTGGTATAAATCCACTTTTTTCTGTCGCAATCCATATACCCATTCTGTAGACAATGCCACGATAAAGCTCCATAAGCAACAGGGACAGACCACACATCTACAATGCTCAATATTGCAACAGAGAGAAAAAACAAAAAACAAAAAACAGAAAATCTTAATTTGTAGTAGAACTAGCTTCAAGGAGCTACACAGAAAACAGAAAAGAACAAAGAGTACAGAGCAGATTCACAGAGGAAGATGCAAGGAAACGTTGAGCAGCGTGTAAGAACAACGTAAAAACAGGTAACTAGACAAAGGATGCAGCTGCATGCAAGACATGCAGAAATTTCTTAGAAAAGTTTCTCCATGAAATTGCAACACTGCAAAACTCATCTGCAGTGAAATAGACTATACAATACAAGTTTTAAAAGAGATTCTATCCCCACAAAGAAAAAGAGTAAAGATTTTGGCCATCACACAACCAAAAGAACAGAGAGTTTTATTAAATCAGAAGACAGTACTTGCCAAGTTAAAAGATTTCTAACAAGAAGGGAATTAAAAAAAAAAAGTTTTAAAATAAGAAAAGGTGGCAATTTGCTTTGAAACTATGAATCCAGCTGGCTTAGCGTCTGATTGAAACAAAATTATAGATTGCAGTAAACATCATGGGCAAAAATAAAGAGTAATCAGAGTCCCTCTCAAAAGGAAAGAAAGTCAAACCAAGAGGACCATCCATAAAACCAATAATTCTAAGGGACTTCCATGCCAGCTGTAATTGCCACATTGCAAAACATCTCTCTTGAAGACACTCAACTTCTTTCTTAAGTTTGCCAAATAGCTACTGAAAAGCAGAAACAGCAGAAAGGGATCATCAAGAAAATAGGTTGAAAGCACCATTATAAAAAGAACTGTTTACTTATAGAATTAAAAACATATACCACATCAATATTGAATGTTACATCAAATAATGTCACAGGACTTTTGCTGTTTCATTAAACGCTGAAAACATGTTAAAGTACCCCAAGCAAATTCCAAATCTACATCAAAAACTAATGACAATATTCAAGACCAGACATACTCCATCTGATTTTCACATGAACAGACCTGCAGAAAAAACCTGAAGGTGGAAAAATGGTCTTGTATGGTACAAACCAACTCTCCAGTTCTCCCTCCTGGTAATTTCAGACATAATAAATCATGTAAATAAATAAATACATGAAGAAATTGTCTTTCATTTTAGAAATAAATGCATGGTGGAGAATCATGTTGAAAGATCAAATACTGCGTGCTGCGTATTTTAGCTTTGTAGCACCAGAATCTTACAGCACTTAAGAGGCACAGGAGCAAGCTGTCCCCTCATGCCCCAAGATCAGCTACTAGGGAAGAAGACCAGCATGGATGAACAAAGGAAACTTATTTAGAGGCTCCAGGAGAAAAAGAGAGTCTACAACCTGTGGAAGAACAGATGGGAAACTCGGGAAGAGTACAAAGGAGTTGTTAAAATATGCAGGGAGAAAATTAGAAAAACAAAAGCCAAGTTGGAACTCAACATGGCCACTAGGGGTAAAAGAAAACAAAAAACTTTTTTACAAATATATTAATAGTAAGAGGAGGACTAAGGAGAATCTCCATCCATTTGTGGATGCAGAGAAGATGACCACCAAGGATAAAAAAAAAAAAAAGGCTGAGGTTCTCGATGCCTTCTTTATATCTGTTTTTAAAAGTCAGACCAAATATCCTTGGGGTACTCTACCCTCTGACCAGAAAGTCTTGGATGGAAAGCAGAATAAACTCCCCCATGACTGAGGTGGAAACAGTTGAGACCTACTACTCCACCCAGACTGCCACAAGTCCATAAGGCCAGACGGGATCCACCCATGGGTGCTGAGAGAGCTAGTGAAGGTGATTCCCAAGCCACTTTCCACCATCTAGCATTGATCCTGATCAACCAGAGGGGATCCAGAGGATTGGAGGCTTGCCAATGTAATTTCTGTGTACAAGAAGGGTTGGAAGGAGGATCCAGGGAACTACAGGCCTGCCAGCATGACCTCAGTGCCAGAAAGGTTATGGAATAGATCATGTAGAGCAAGAGCACACATGTGTGGGACAACCGGGGGATGAGGCCTAGCCAGCATAGATTCATGAAAGGCAGGTCCTGCTCGACAAACTTGATCTCCTACGATCAAGTGACTTGCCTGGCAGATGAAGGAAAGGCTGTTGACGTAGTCTACCCAGACTTGAGCAAAGTCTTTGACACTGTTTTCCACAGTAGTCTCCTGCAGAAGCGTCCAAGCCATGGGCTGCCAAGGTACACTCTTTGCTGGGTAAAGAACTGGCTGCATGGCTGGGCCCAGAGAGCGGTGGTGGAGTTAAATCCAGCTGGTGACCAGTCACGAGTGGTGTTTCCCATTGGTCAGTATTGGAGTCTGTCCTGTTTATTATCTTTTTTGGTGACCTGGATGAGGGGATTGAGTGCACCCTCAATAAGGCTGCACATGACACCAAGCTAAGAGGAAGTGTCTTTCTGTCTGGGGGGTAGAAAGGCCCTTCAGAGGGATCTGGACAGGCTGAATCACCGGACTGAGGCCAATGGGATGAAGCTCAACAAGACCAAATGCCAGGTTCTGCACTTTGGCAACAACCCCAGGCAATGCTACAGGTTTGAGGCAGAGTGGCTAGAAGACAGTATGGAGAAAAAGGATCTGGGGGCATTGTTTGACGATCAGCTGAACATAAGCCAGCAGTATGGCTGGGTATCCAAGAAGGCCGATGGCATCCTGGCTTGTATCAGAAATAGCATATCTAACAGGAGCAAGGAGCGGATCATCCTCCTGTACTCAGCACTGGTGAGGTCACACCTTGAGTACTTTGTCCAGTTTTGGGACCCTCACTACTAGAAAGACATTGAGGTCCTGAAGCATGTTCAGAGAAGGGCAACTAAGCTAGTGAGGGGTCTGGAGCACAAGTCTTATAAGGCGTGGCTGAGGGAACTGGAATTGTTTTGTCTGGAGAAGAGGAGGCTGATGGAAAACCCTATAGCCCTCTACAAAGACCTGAAAGGAGACTGTGGCAAGGTGGGAGTCAGCATCTTCACCCACATAACTAGCACTAGGTCTAGAGAGAACAGCCTCAAGTTGCAGCAGGGGAGGTTCAGGTTGGATATTAGGAAAAATTTATTCTCCAAAAAAAGGGTCAGGCACTAAAATGGGCTGTCCAGGGAGGTGGCTGAGTCACTGTCCCTGGAGATGTTCAAGAAACATTTAGATGTTTAACTAAGGGACATGGTTTAGTAGGGAAATACTGGTGGTAGGTAGATGGTTGGACTAGATGATTGTGGAGGTCTTTTCCAACTTCGGTGATTCTATGATTCACCAAGATTTTTGAACCAAATTAAGACTGAGTACAAATTAAACTGACAGGAGTCATCAGCTAGCACCTTCTGGGATGTATACAGTCTACAGCTTTATTTCACATGAGCAATGCTTGATTTTCTGTATCTCACTATCAGATAACACAAAGATACACATCAACACGTGGCATGCAAAAGCTGTTCAAAAGGCTTCAGTGGCCCTTAGCAAGGAGTCAGTTCCCTGCTCGCAGCCTACAGCATGTGGCATTAACCCATGCAAGTATCAACAATGACCTGTCAGCAAAGTTGGAGAAAGAATTTCATGCTCCAAGGAACGCATTTACTTCACACAAAGTTCTAGAATACAGACTATGCATCAGAAAGAAAAAAAAGGAAACACGACATAAGAGATCTCTCTCATTAGATTTGAGTTAGATTCCATATGCTTTATATTATACAAATGCGTGTTGAACATTTAATCCTCCTTCTCTTGCCCATAATCTGTCCCCTGCTCCTCAGCCTTGACCTTCTGATAAATCAAGTTTACAAAGCAACTAACTGTAATACACACTTCAGAGTTCATTCCCCATTTAGAAAAGGATATGTAAATTAAATCAGGTTTGCCTAGAAAGCTGCCCTTCTTATAACAGCTTTTTAAAAATCTCTTCTCCTGAAAAGATGTTATTCTGCTCTACCAAACTGCTGATGACTTATCCTAGAAAGGGGAGAGATGTGATGGGATAAAATTAAAAGCGGCAGAAATGAAAGCAAAGCAAAAAGAAAAAAAAGAGTATAAAAAACTCCCCAGTCAGACCTTCCGGTCAGCTCTTGTATCAAAAGCCAGGTATCATCTCTTGTCCTGCAAGAATCTGCTGTGCCATACAGTTTCCTTCTTACAAAAACTGCAGCGAACATTTTAGTGTTGAGTGTTATGATGGCTTATTCATGCTTACACAGATTAGACATGCAGCACAAACTAGACAGACACGTGTGGAAGACTGAGCCTCAAGCTTAGGATCTAGATTTTCCACCTCTCACATCTGAGGTGCACAAACTCAGGGACTAGACATAGCCTGAGATCTCAGGGCTGGGTTCAGGCTCCAACAATAGTGAACGTCTGCAGTAGTTCAGCTTGGACCCATCCTCACGTGCCGACAGAACAGCTGGAAATAATCTGCGTCTCTTCATACACGAGCCTTCATCCCCATGGAGAAGAAGAAAAAAGAGTTTGCAGGAAATTCAGCTTTTGTGTTTGTTCACAAGGCAGATAAAATGAGCTGTCATCCTTGCTCACAGCAGGAAGAAGTAAGGAGGGATCAGATGAAAGCTTCGATAGCCTGGCTGAGGGTGTCGCATCAGACTCTGAGCACTGCATGTTCACAGAAGTACTCTTATTACAAAAGCAAAGCCCTGCTTAACATCAGGTGCCTCCCCAATGATTAAATACAGCCAGTTTACCCAGCATTGCTCAGCTTGAGAGAATGCCTTCATTTATTTTAAAAGTTATCACAAAAGAACTATGTAACTAAGAAAACAAAAATGTGTTTTACTGGAGTGTTCTCCCCTTCTTTATATTTGATTGTTATCTCATGCTTTAGTGACCAGGAACCTATTGCAGGCTAAGCTACCTTTCTGAGTCATAATCATGAAGTACTCCACATGTCATGCTTCTGTACATATAGAGTGCTCTAGCATCACAGTGCCAGCAATGCATATAACATAACCAAAAATGGACCTAAACCAAGCAAAAACATCCCAGAGCATTAGCCCACAATTCAACATTTGCTAAGCTAGCCAGATTTTACATGGGCTTCTTAGTCAATGTTCTGAAGAAGCTTAGTTTGTCTTGTTAGAAAACTTTGAGGAGAGTATACACACTGCTGGCAAGCTCGTGTTTTGGGCTTAGGTGGCACACACAAGCCTGCAGGAGGAAATATTCCCTGACAAGATGAGAAAGGAACAACTTACCCTTTGACACTTTCTGGAACTTAGTGCATAACAATAGGGGGAAAATCACAAGCTGGTACCTATATCTGGGTACAAAGGCTCCAAAAAAATCAGTACGCTTGTGCACTGAAAAAAAACTGCATTGAGACTCTCCTTAAAATCATTCAGATAATTAAAATTTAGTACCGATTTCCAGTTCATATGAGCAGTTCACTGTGGGGTATTTCAGTTTCTTACGAGGGTTTCACCCAGTTTAGACAGATCAAAGTTTAAAATTGTTTATTTAAAAAAAAAAAGTGGGGAAAAAACAATGCATAGACTTACTCCTCCACCCAAAGTTACCATCTCCAGTAGAAACCCTTGATTCCATGATCTGGGGTTTTAGGAACTTCAGTTCCTCAGCATTTCTAACTGAATGACAAAACAAAAGAATTTTCAAAATGCAAGGGTTTTTGACTGACCCAAGTCTTAAATTACCATCCCTAAATAATCTTTCCTCTTCAGACTAAACAATGTCTTCACAAAGAAGAGATGACCGGTAATTTTAGCTGGCTTAAAAGGGAAGCTAAGCCACCATGAACACTTTTTTAAGCAAAGAGAAGGGAAACCATCATAGGCTTAAAATGAAATACGTGGATTCTGTGCTTCTCTGCAGATAAGGTTCAATTCACTTATAAGAATCAAGGACTTTTTGTAAAGAAATAGAGATAGCGATAACAAGAATAAAAGTTCTACATTTGCAAATATTCCTCCCATCAGCTTCAATACACTAACAAAAGGCTGCAGTACTGAGCTACTCATTATAATATTTGCCTTCTGTGGCATGCAAACCAATTACCAGGGATAAAGGATGACCTCTCCTTCAAAGCTCAGGCACATCAACATTCACAGACATTTAAGGTACGGCAGGTATTAACCTTGTTAAGCTGATACCATGTTATACTTCACTGTAAGCATGGACTTGATTGCTACCAAGAAGTCCAGTGTCACTCAACTATAAGCTCTGCATAATGTCAGTACTGCTTAAAGCTAAAGCTTGTCAAACCTGTGATATCTGGCAATAGCCTATAGCATGTTATTTCAAAAGACTATAAACCAGACAGTTCTAATCTAAAATTTATATTACGTTGAACATATGACAATTTATAAGACCACAACAGATAGTACCACGAGAACACAAGGGGGAGAAAAAAAAACACCCCCACACCAACTATTTCAGAATGAAGATCCCAGCACTGCAAATGCTTTGTATTATCAGACCTAAGAGACATTCTCTCAGAAGCTTTTCAAATGAGATGCAACTATAGCTTTGCTTGACAGTCTACAAAGTATGACTGCATAAGGACTGTGCTTTGTGAGAAAAAAAGCATAAGGCAAAAAAGCAAATTTATTCTATAAAATACATACTCTATACAAAGTCAATGCTTGCAATTCCAAGCTTCATTTACCTGCAAGCATTTAGAATGCGTGTTTGCATCCTTGCTACAGCTAGTTTGTTCAGCAGTTTTCCAAGAAGCCTTGAGTGGGTTCAGTGGCATACATCAAGTCCAGCAGCATGCCAGAACCAAATGCCTTCATCCTTGAAATCTGGCCAACAAAAATTAAGAAGCAAACAAAGACCAAAAAGCAAACAAACAAACAAAAAGCTTCAGAAGTCACTCCAAAGCCCTGCTTGACCACTCCACAGGGCTACAGGATGATGCCAGCCCATTCCCACAACACCTGCTCTACTCCTCCCAGCTCTCCCTCCATCTTGCAGGAAACAGCACCAGGTCACAGACAGGTAAGAGAAGTGCTCTGCTCCTACCCTACCAATGCTCATCACATCTAGATTCCATAAATAGGAATTTGCAGCAAACACAGCTGTGAATCTAAGGGTGCAACCAGTTTTTAGAGGGAAGATCAAACATGCAGACTGCTACTTTATTTCTGTGCTGGCTCTTAGCATTTTGTCCTGACAGCATGAATGCTAGTTAAATCAGGAAGTTGAAAGGAAGTGGTACAGCTATGGAAGCCAACAATTTGACCCTTAAGTTAGATGGTGGGAACTTAAAACTTTCACCTAATTTTTTAATCTTCTCAGTAAGATGACCTAATATTTGCTTACAAAATTTCCAGTGTATTTTTGTTGTGTTCCTGTTGGAAGCTCTCACCCTTAACTTCTGAGGTCAGGATTCTAGCTCTTTTCCTAACAAACCTTTCTCCCTCTCTTCTTTACCCCTTCCCAGAACTTTCTGCCTTCTGGTCTTAATAAAAGTAATAAGACATCATTAATTTAATCAGCAGCTTACTTTTGAGAGGATCATGAAACATTATGCACACTGCACACAAATTTTGCATCCAATTCCCACTCCTTAAGTCAGCTAAAGAGACAACTAGATACACGCACTCATTTGCAACAAGGGATAAGTTTATACACTTCAGGTGGCTACTGCAGAATACAATTAGAAACCTGCCTTTAGTTGCATATTTACTGATCCCTATTTTCCCTAATTTTCCTATAAATTAATAAAATGTTTGAAAGTAACGTCAACCCTTATACATCAGAAGCAGCAGAGTGTACAGTTTTGCCTTGCTTTTTCTTTCACTGGAGTTTACACACAAGTTCCAGACTGGATTAGGGAGAGGAGGAGGGAAATAAATCTACTGAAAATATTTCCAATACTTTTCAGTTTAAATGTTTTCTATTTAGCTTTCTCTAGCCAGCTAACCTGGGACCCGTTTCTCTCTGGAGCCAATGCTGGTGTGCCAGCCCTTGCACTACAGCAGGGCCACGTACAGTGGTTAGTGGAGGAAGAAGAACCACGAGCTCCCTGCTGCTGCACTTGTGGTTAAAGACCTCCTCCTCCCTCCCTTCAGCAGATGTTTCTGCTGTTTTACCACAACTAGATCTTTTTATACCCTCTCAATCTCCAAAGCCAAAAGCTGCGAACCCATCTCCAGCGAGCTGCAACAAAAGCGCTGACCCAAACAACCACCACAAGGCAACTGTAATAAAATCCTCAGCCCTTGGGAGAAGAGGTTGTGTACAACGTCACAGGGCCGGTGACTAACCTTTGGCAGCTCATGTGAGAAAGTCTTGAAGTAGCTGTAGTGACAGAGAACAGCATGAAAACAAATGGATGATTCAGACATGAATAATATTCCTTAGAAGTGATATTATCAGAAGCTCATATAAATCATTATCCAACATTTTCACCATTCAGAAAAGCCAATGGCATTCACAGCAGTCTTACAGATGTTGAGTATTTTTCCTTCATGTGTCCATCTATGCGAATATGAAGTCACTGGGTTCAAAACAGGTGGGATTTCTAGCATCTTCACATTCAAACAAATCCCTCAACAGCACTGAATTTAAATTCCCCAGGACAGGACAAATCAAGTTCCAGGCAGTTTACTGATTGAGGCTCTTTGATCTTACACAGAACCTTCGTTAGCAGTTTTCTCATAGGAATTGTACCAGACTGCTGGTCTGAAGCAGTCCCTGTTGAGCTCCCCATGTGGCTAACAGGGCAGCAAGGACATCCATTCACATCAAAATATGGTAACACACAGCAACTAGGTAAGCTAGATACCCATTAAATTGGCGATGTAGACATGCAGGCTCCATACCAAGGTACCCAGAGTACTCATCTTAGTTTCTTCCTGTTCCCTGCTCTCCCTCCCAAAATCATCTTGTTCAAGCCTTACTTCTAAGTACTAAAACTTAACCCTCTTTGTACACATAGAAATACACATTGTTTCATTTGTCCTTTTAGTTTGTTGGATGCAAGCAATCTGTGGTATTCATAGCAAACCCTGCATAACATATTGTTGACATTTATTCATTGCCGAAAGGACTTCGCACAATCCCATTCAGATCACAGGCAAAGCTATGGCTGTGAAGGAGCTAAGTAAGATCTTGTGTTATGCTGCTACTATTACCTGCTTTGAAGATGCCACATGTAAAAAGCTATGAGGTGATGTGAACACTAACCAGATGTTCCATCTGGTTTCAAATGCTCCTGTGGGGTGAATGCATGCACATGTGTGCAGATGCACAAAAACTGCACAACCTAGAACACAAGCCTGCTTTGTAGCATGTCCTGCTGCTGTCATCTCTGCTTAACACCTGCATGGCAATGATGCCATGCTCAACAGCTTCAGCTGAAATACTCCTCTCTCACTCTTTCTAACACTGTCCTTCCAGCCCCTCCAGACTAAAAGCTCAGCTTGGCCTCAGCTCAGCGACTGCTGTCATCTACTTGTCCACATGTTTGCTTAGGTATGCTGTGTTTCCTTCATCTTCTCTTTGATGCCTGAGCTTTCATCTGTCACAATAAGGAGGAATCATCTGTCTGGGGAGGAATACATGGTTCAAGATGCTCTTTGGAAAGAGCCTTTGGATTCGAATAGCACCTACAGTAGAGAACAACTGCAGCAGCTCAACAACAAGAGCTTTTTGCTCTTAAACCAGCTATACGCTGAAATAAAAGGAGTGATCTCCTTCTTCAAGTGACATTCTGGAAATCCTGTGTAGAAACAACTACATCTGAGGAATTCCTGGGGGGCCTGAAGTTGAAATAACAGAGAGTGG
>JANHGO010000719.1:0-38575 GCA_024606505.1 Aquila spilogaster
GTCAACTCTGTCTTTGTTTTCTTAACCCTTTCAATGGAAACAAAATAATATTTAGCTCAGCACAAAATACCTTCTTTCTCATTTCTAATCCTTTCAGATTCTTTTCTTTTCTTCTTCTTCTTCTTTTTTTTCTTCCTTAACCTCTTCTTCCTCCCTCCCTCTCCCTCTCTCTCTGTCTTCCCCTCTCCTTCGGTTTGTTCCCTCTCCTCTCATACGGATTTATACACCCCATATCTTTGCCTTTTCCCTGCCAGCTTGGCCAGAGGGGCATCTGTTATCGGGAAAGCCCCTTCTCTTTTAAACAGGATGTAAAACGGGCGATTCAATCCCTTATTAACAGTCGCCACCAGAAAGGGGGAGAGGAATGGGAAATGCTTTCTTCCAACCTTCTATTTTTAACACTTATTAACGATTAATAAATCATTAGCGTGCCGTCCAGCGGGATGGCTTTGCAGCGTGTCGTGTTTTCAGATGCGTTTTGAATCTGGAAAAGATTTTCAGTGCGGTATTGTAATGTGATTAAAGAACAAAAAGGAAAGGTCTGTCTGTCCATCCTCCAGCCATCGGAGGGGTGCAGACAAGCAATTTAATCCCTGCTCTTTTATTTAGGGACTTTTGCAGCTTTCCAGGCACGAGTTGTATATCTTCGCTTGACTCTTTCTCTGCTGCGTGCACCGATGCGCACCAGGTGACATAAAGCATGAGGCTGGATCTACACCAGTGTAAAAGGCTGCTTTGAGATGCCAATGGAATGAGGAGGAGGTGAACCGGACAAGCCCATAACTCACTGAGTTCTGTGTTGATAGCAAGCCTGGCATTAGGGCACGGGGGTGTGCGGGGAAATTAAGGGACAAAAGGGTACTCACTGTCCCATTGTGGGAGATCCCTCTAATCAGGATATTCTCCCTCAACTTTGCTCCACTCTAACCTATTGACAACAGAACTAGGTCATCTTGGTGAATAGGGTAGATTTTCTGCTGCCTCAGTGTCTTTGAGGCTGGAAGGGATTGTGTGTTCAGTGTTACAAACAGACCTTCTGTCTTTATTTCCCAACCAGCAGCGCGCTGCTGAACAAGGAGAACTGGACCAGCCATTTTCCCCATAACAAATGGAGGGTCCCATCCAAGCCGGCCTTGCCAGTTGGCTTTTGGACAGGGGAAGCTTATTCATGTTTATAGACCTCAGCCAAGTTCAGCCAGGAAGCCTGAGATGTTTTAAACTGCGGGGAAGGTGGAGAGACGCAGGGCTCGCTTGCCAGCTAGGAAAAGGGAGGAGTGGCATTATCATGGTATTTTCGTTAAGTTGTGTCTTTTTTGGCATACTCCCAGGGATAGAGTTGTCTCTCTGTATCCCTGGCACAAGACTGGCTCAGGAAGGAGATGTGCAAAGGCTTTTTTATTAGACGGGTCCCTGGCCAACCTGGTCTAGTGGGTGGCAACCCTTCCCAGGGCAGGGGAGTTGGAACTGAATTGTCTGTGAGATCCCTACCAACTCAAGCCATTCTGTGATTCTATGATTCTACTCTTCTGGCACTCCTTGAGAAAACAAGTCAACCCCTGCATGCTTGAATCCCCTACAACGGTGGGAGAAGAACGAAGGATATGCTTTGAGGTTGCCAGTGATGAGAGATCTCACAGATGAATCACCAGCAGCGTGGGCAGATATTGCGCTATGGTCCAAGACACTGAGATGTCTTATGATGAGCCATGCACAGAGAAGCTGTGGATTTACCCTCTTCTGGGCAAGATGTTTACTCCCCATCCCATCTTCACTTCAGGGAAGGACATGGCAAAATCATCTCTCTTTCCGTATGAGATGATGGAGAAACACTTGCACCACCTTTGTTGGTACCGTTGCTCCTGACCCTTTCCAAAGCATCCTCACGTCTTTCAGCATTGATGATATGAATATTCCTGACTAAAGAACATCATTACCCCATCCTAGATAGTCCACAGATATAAGATCATGGCCATACATCCATTTTCCTAGTTAGACAAACCTGATCTCTATTCCATGTCTGGATCCCTCTCTGCCTGTTGTCAGGCACCATACAGAATTACCAGCTGATACCTCCCATGGGTATGGAGGAGAGAGAGCCTCGAAGCTCCATGGCTTTCCCCACTGTGATTCCCACTCCCAGTCCCACAGCCACACCTCTGCACCAATTTGGGCACATCAGAGATCAAGATAGAGAGTGAACACCTGGATATGGCTAACAAGGGACAACTGACACAGCAATGTTTGGTGGAACAACACCTTCATGAGGACAGACTTTGTCCTGATGACATACAACCATCCTCTTCACCTAGCTGGGGCTCAGAGGAGGGCCAGCAGGAGAAGGGATCCTTCTCTTGCTTCTTGCAGTCATCTCTAAGCATCCTCTTTTGTCTGCTAATGGAGATAGGTTTGGGGGCTTGGCGGACTCTTGGTCTGACCCATCAGAGCTGTTATTGAGCTGTAGGATGTTGGTGTAACAGCGGTGCTGAGGTTATTGTAATACAGGAGACAATGTGTCCTAAACTTGGCTATATGCCTGGATTAGAAATTAAAGGCAAATAAGGCAACCTAAGCTTTGGAACTGCATCAAAGGCAAAACCAGGCTAAATGGGAAGGATCCAATTTCACAGTTAAGTTTGTTAAATAGGTGGGTGGTGGTTGCTGGTGGTGCGTACGTCCCTTTATTAACAATTTAAAAATGAAAGGTCCCTGCCTGGAGATAAGTGGAGGATCAGACCTTTTTCTGGCTGCCTTACCACAGGCAATCCTCATTCACACCAGGTTCATATCAAAATGGGCAGATCTACTATCATGCAGAAGGACTGTCCTGGATAAATAGAATGACAGTTCAACACAATGACAAATGGATGGAAAAACTACAAGGACAGCAACAGGTGCCCGGAAGCATCAGCACAACAGAAATACTCGACAAATCCAGATCTTTCTCTCTCGGTCCACAAATGAATTCTCAACCTGAAATTATTCAGCCACTCATTCACACAAATGCATCTTTCATTATGAGTGGCTTCTGAATTGCACTGGAATAAATTGTACGCCAGCACGTCCCCTTGCACAGAGCCTCCGCTCTCCCCAGGACACACGCTGGAGCTTTTGCATTCTGCCTAAGGACAATTTGTAAATGAGAAGTCTACAGATGGTTTTACTGGGGGCAAAATTCACTGGAGATGCATTATAACAGGTGCCTGTTACAGCGTAGGTGCCCACTTACATCAGCGTTAGGATGAATGATATATATATATATATATATTTGTGTGCAACGTCCAATGATCAGTGTCTTCTGGCTGACTCTTTCCTTGCTTATAGTAATTTGTGATTATACTGCAAAACTTTTATGTTTGGACTTTACTGGTGCTGCCATTGTCAGACATGTGATAAATGAGTTGAAAAGAAAATGTATATATATATATCTTCCCGGGAGTTTTAGTAATCAGAACCAGACTTGAGGGCACAAGGATGCAGAAATCAGAAAATACATGATACAAATCCAGCTGGAGCTATTCCTAAAACATCATGATTTTAGATACATCTTATCATTTCCATTGGGGGAATGACTGGAGAGGTTGGGTTGCTTGGCAAGGGCAGTGCTGTGGGATGGTACGTGAACTGGTCCTGTCAACAAAAGGGGGTAATTAAAATACGTTTGCCAGAAAGGAGCCCAGATTTCCCATGCAACGTGCAGTACTCCCTACGCAGCAGAGCTTTTCCTTTCTGCGCTCCCCTCAGCTCCTTGGTTTTATCATCTCTCAGTCAGAGGCGAGCAAGACAATAGGCATTCTTTGAGAAATTCACTACAGGGGATATGAAGCTAAGGTCTGTGCTGCCAGTTTTACATCTCCTTAGGACTTGTCTTTATGGCAAATGTGACCAGAATAGATATTTCAGAATTAGCTTTCTGCGGTGCTACTATTCCAAAGGAGAGCAATTTTGTTCCAGATTAATTACTCTGCTTAGGAAAAGCCTTGTTGTTTCGCAGTTAAAATGTGTACGTGTAAAACAACATATGATACTGAACAGGAATTTCTGATCTAATGAAGGTCAGGAACAAAGTGGCCGCATTAATGTCATAGTTAGAGCATTGCATGGGTTTCATGCACCCAGCAAAAACAGTGTATTCTTGGTTAAAACGTAGTTGCTTAAAAGCAAGTCATCCAAGGTGAGCTACGTATAATGGGGTCCAAGAGGCTCATCCAGGAGCCTGGTGCTCTCACCTGCCTTAGAGAGGCAGCGTAGGGTGGGCAAACTGCTTTCTGTAGGCATTTGTCTCTCTCCTGATTAGAGAGGAAGCCAAAACGCAGAGCTTGGTTTAGACACAGACTTGCTGGAGTAGTGATAAAGCAAATCTTCCCTCAGGTAACTTCTATTCTGAAAGAGGGGGGTGGGACTCTGCCTTGGATTTCGTATGTGTTTAAGCAGGTCAATTGGCTCCAACTGGCAAACTGGCCTCTGCTGCTGGCCTGGCTAGTGACCTGCCTTCATAACCACCCAACCCAACCTTTGTGGAGGTGTTGCTTCTGTTTCATCAGCCTTTTGAATGATGAAATTTATGCATTTAGGCAGCATCAGAAAGCATCTCTGAGCCACCAGGCCTTCAGGGCAGCTGTTCCATCAGAGAGCTGCCTACGTGATTTCTAGTACTTTGATAGAAAATAAAGAATCTTAGCAGTTTGTAGGGGAAAAGGAGACTGAGAGACGTCCCTTTAGTCATGACCTTGAACTTGTGGTGAGAAATGCTCTGTATATGCAGGGGAAAATCAACACTACAACAGATACAGGCCACTTAGAGGTTGCAGGCAGGAGGGATATCTTATGTAAGTCATCTGATACACCTGGAGCAGAAAGTACTTCTGGGTACAAAACATCTCCTTATCCAGATTAGTCAAAATTAGGAGAGATTAGACCAACAAAATAGGTAGATTAGATTGTGCCCTGTGGTGGTAAATGGTTTTCAGCCTCCCAGCTGTAGCACAGGCAGAGCCTTATCTCATCACGCTACGCTCAGAATGAAGCTTCGGGGCCTTTTCCAGCTACAATTGTTTGTACTGCTTCACCTTGTTTGAGAGAAAGTTCCTGAAGACATCAGTGGACATCTTGGGGGAGAAGGGGTTGCAAGGTCAGTCTGTTGCAAGACCCATTCCCTACCCAATGCATGGATCATATTTTCCCTTTTTGCTGAAAGGCATCTTAGAAAGGTTGAAAGATGGACCCTTAGGATGACGGGATTTGATTGCTGTGATGCAATTCCTTAATGTAACGCTGGGGAAGTTATTTGATACAGGACACCTCTCACATGACACTGCCTATCAAAGATTTATGTCTAATCCAAGCTATTCTTTCACCTTCTACAGTAAGAGAGATCCAGTTATCCAGAAAGCGATTTATCCCTCCCATTTCAGGAGCAGAGTTAGATAATAAGTTCAAGGTGTTGCCAATCAAATTCTCATTTCAGCAGGCTTTGCAGAGCCAGATGTGCTCATGTGTCTCTCTCAAGGGCAGCAGGAGATTGAATATCTAATATTGAGAGGCATGAACTAAGGTGAAATGGCTCACCACTTGGTTTCTTGATGCCTCTGCTTCTCATTCATAAAATACAGACAACTTCACTCCACTGCACCATAGAGAAGATACGGGGAGTAATACGTTAAAGCCCATGAGGCGCTCGTATGCTGAGGTCACAAAGCTGGGAGGGCAGTGTAGGTTTGTTATCCCAGCATCTGCTATCTTCTGCTTTGCTGTACAGTGAGGGAAAACATGTTGTTCAGAGAAAGCGATTTATGTCATAAACCTCATGCCTTTTCCTTTATACTCAGTAGCCAAAATCAAATGCTACCACTGGGAGGTATCACTGGTAGGAGAGAGTCTCAGTGACAAAGAGCTGCACTACTGTTGGTGAAACAACCAGCTGGGTCCTGAGATAAGGAAATGTTCCAACTTGCCTGAAATAAAATGGATTAGGGAATTTATGTACATGTTGGCTCACTACCAAAAGAACTAGTTGTGGAAAGACGTAGAGAACTGTTGCCATGGTTTTAGTGTTGATGCCTAGTGTGGCCCTGTGGGTAGGTTGGCCCATCACTGCGCTTTAACTTTAGGCCCTTTCTATGCTCAGTCCCTTTGGCTGAAGTGGAAGGTCTGTGCTAAAGAGTTTTAACAGAGCTAGGATGGTGTGGTCTTTGCTGGGCCTGGAAAAATCATGTTTGAGAGGGATAGAGATGAGGAGTTATTCCATTCTGTCAACACCAACAGTTCACTGTCAAATTTAATTGTTGGTTTTATGTCCAGGCTCATGTAAAGGGTGGCTGAACTCATGTTGCGTTGCTACTCACTATTGCCCTCTGAAGTGGCCATCAGTGTTGAGGAGGATTTGTAAAGGGGAAATACAGTGCAAAGTGATGTAATGCTGATAAGAGAAGACAAAAAGCCTTTAGACTGCTGGAGAGGTGGAGTTGGAAAAGGAATTTAACCTTCTCCTTTGACTGCATCTTCCTCAGTTTGTCTTCCTGAATCCAACTGAAGAGCTGATCTAAAAGCCTTCTCTGGCACAGGTGACCAAAGAGTATATGTCACTACTGGAGCACTTCTGATGATGGGTATTTACCACTTAAAACAGCTGTTATGGACTCCTGTGCCTTAGTGAATCCCATGGCAAAATGGGGATGGTGATAGCCATCCAGCTCTGTGCAGCACTTCAGTTCTCGGGATGCCAAGAACCATGAGAACACCATGTAGTAATGCAGTGCTACAGAGCAGACAGAAGCTCATGTTTGTCAATATTTTCTTGCCTTTTATTTCATCCCAGGAGTAGACAATTCTACAGTAAATTTCTATTTTGATGAGTCTTCAAGATGAGTCTGAGGGGGGATTAACCATCAGACAAGGTGTGTCATCTCCAGCATGTCTAGCATCTAAAGATTTTGAGGACATCAGTCATGCAGTGGAGGATTAGCTGGAATTACTGACAGTGCCTCTGTTGGATTATTTTCTTGCTGCTGCTTGGAATTTCCTAGCTCTTCTCTTTAGTCAGCTTTTGTTCTGGAGGACTGCAAGCATTAACCAGTCCTCTGCCTCTCCTGGACCTCTACTGCTGAGTACAGAAGACTTTCTTATGAAGCCTGGTGGGAGAGAAAATGTCTTTTTGTTAATGTTCAGTTGAGAAAAGGAGAAATCACTTCCTCGGTGATCACCACCTTCTGGATGTTTTCAAGGTGATATAAGAGAGGGCAAAGAGGGTTGGGATGAGAGAGACAGTCTGGAAGCCAGGACTGGAATTCGTAAGATTTTGCTTGTGTTTCCTGCTACTCTGCAGCTCTCTCTGAGATAATTTTATTATTCTGTACACTGATTTCCAATAATTTATCCTTCCTACTTATTTTTCATATTTATGTGAGACAGAGTACCTATCATTAAATGCATGCCAATACCCAACGTGTAGAATTTTTTAAAGTATTTTGTTGAGGCCATTACTGGCAAGAAGATTCTTAAGCACCAACTACTATAAATAGCTTTACTGCACTGAGAGAGTGCAACATACTTTTGTGATTTACCCCTGGCACAATGGAGACCACATCATTGTGGTGTTCAAGCTCTACCTGAACAGAATACTGTGACTATCACTGCCGAGTGCAGGACAATATGGACCTGCTCACCATTGTCTTCTATGAGGACAGTGCTCATGTAACTGCTCACATGCAGTCCTGAGATTATTGACTGTTGAGGTCAAATGGTAGGAGGTTTTCAGAGCAAAAGGATTTGTATATGATGGGTACGAGAGGCTGTTTATACAAACGTTTCAGACCCGGGCTCGTTCCTGTTCCAATCTATAGTCTTTCTCAGTGGATTAAGAGATGAGAACCATGTCCGGTTCGTTTCAGATCTGAAAGTAATTCCCAGCCAAATACACTGTTCAAGAAGTCAAGAAGAAATCAGACACATTTTTGACAAGTTTTTGCCCACACTGAACAGATTTGTGATTGAGTTGGGATACGTGAGATCTGTGATAGTGTTTCAAGTGAACTAAATGGTGCAATGTGTCTGAAGACATACATCTGCTGTCTGGCACATCCACCTAGCAGAGACAAGTCCCAAGATGTGCTTACTTGCAGAAAATTATACAGCCGCCAGATGTCTCCCCATGCTCCCCTGGTGAACAAGGAAGACAATACTGGAACTCAAGTCATATGGGAAAATGCTTATCTATGAGTTGTAACTCATTTATTTAATGCCTTCTTCCAGGAGTTGTCTTTACACCATCTCAAGAGATGCTCTGCTTCAGGAGTGGGCTTTTCCAGATCTCCCTAGATTGAGGGGCATGGAATAAATATTTTCCAAGGCTTTGTGAATCAAAAGTTTTGGTCTGCCCATGGCTATACATGACAGCAATGTTGAAAGATGAGCAACAAGGAGGTCACTAAGGCAATCAGAAGTGGGGGAGCTTTATGGAAGAGACGACCATTAATGAGTAGGTTTAAGAACAAAGGGCACAAGTCATTTGGTAACTCAGAACATCTGAGTGAATATGAAAAGGGGCATATGGTAAAAGCACTGTCATTACTTGCAGTGTCTGAGATGGACTGGAGCAGTTAAACATCCAAACATGAATGTATTGAATGGAGAACAAGCCAACAGCGGTCTCATTTCCAGTGTGCATTGTTTCTCCAGAATGTTGATTCTCAAGCATTGCATCCTTCAGATACCCTGCATTTACATGAGCTGGAGTCTGAAGTAACTTTTCCATCCTACTTATTCTGAGAATTTTACATTTAGAGACCATTGTGACAGCATGATATTTTGGAGTATTACAAAAGGAGGAAGGAAATTGCTGATACTAAGGGATCAAAGACCTGGAGTAAGGATGCACAACTTACTATGTCCTCACAAACTGTGACCGACTTTGGTTCCTAGGGACAGATTGTTCTATTCTCTTTGGTAGTCAGTCTATAGGAGGTTGGGAAGGAAATGTCCTAAAGCTTTTTCTCTCTCTTTTTTTTCCTTTCTTTTTTTCCTCACAATACATTCACATTTGTCTTTTAAAAACTGCAATATGGGTTGCGTTTGTGGCACTTGCAGAGTCTTCTAACTCACACACAATTTGGATTTACAACCAGCACCTGAGTCTGTCAAGAAGATCTTCTCTTGTGGAAGACAACACAGCTCTTATGACTTTGGGCCAGAAAAAGGAGTCCAATCACCAGCACTGGCATGCTCTGGAAGACCTGTGATGGAGAGGCTTAGAAAGGTGAGTGCAGGGTTTGAACTACCTAGATTCCTTGCAACCACAGAATCAAAATCCATCTGACTCAGCTCACATTTTCGTGCTTTGTCTATAGTTGAGTACAGTCTGCTCAGACTTAGTCCCACTAAGGATACACTGTCTCATGGTCTGGATGGACTTCTAGGCCTTTTTGGGGACAGAAGTGAAATCTACTTCAGTGTTTTCAGCTGCTGCTTTCTCCCCAGTTAGAAATGGCTTTTACTTGAAAATCTTGTGATTTTCAAGAGCTTTATCCTTCAGGCAGATCATGCCTGACCAATCTGGTGGCCTTTTGTGATGGACTGATGGCATCAGTGGACAGAGGAAGGGCAACTGATGTCATCTTCCTGGACTTATACAGTACCTTTTACATGGTCCTGCACCACATTCTTACATCTAAATTGGAGGGAGATGGATTTGAAGGCTGGACTATTCTGTGGATAAAGAATTGTTCAGGTGGCTGCAGCCAGAGCATTGTGATCAACAGATCTATGTCTAGTTGGAGGCTGGTCACAAGTGGTGTCCCCCAGGGGTCTGTTGTGGGGGTAGTGATCCATTACACAGACAGTGGGATCAAGTGCACCCTCAGCAAGTTTGCTGATGACACCAAACTGTGTGGTGCTGATGATACAAGTGAAGGAAGAGACATCATCCAGAGGGATCTGGACAGGCTTGAAAAGTGGACCCATGAGAACCTAATGAGGTTCAACGAGGCCAAGTTGGATGGGGCCCTGGACAACCTGATCTAGTGGGTGCTATCCCTGCCCACAGTGAGGGAGCTGGAACTACATGGTCTTTAAGGTCCCTTCCAAACCAAACCAATGATTCTGGGAATGATTATGGGAAAACATTGGGGTTTTGGGGAAACATTGTAGGCTCCTGAAATTCTCAAGGAAAACTACTGTTGGGCCAGGAGCTGACATGCTAACCTGAGCGTCTGAAACAAATGTTGGTATCAAAATTTAGCAAGCCCACACAATGCTATTTACTCACATATGTATATTTTCTTTAGTGCTTAATACTTTTTCTTTTTTTTTTAAACATTTCCTATGTTCTATCTTCTTGCCACAATTGAGATTGCTGCAGGTTTGAGGTGAGGCTTGCAGTTCCGGGAGGGCTTCATCTGCCCTAACAAATGCCTCTAAAACTTAGATGTCAATCAGCCAGGCTTGCTTTGTAGTTGAGAGACAGAAAAGAGTCACCCCTAGAGGGAGATTCATCTCTAAAAGAGACACCTAAGGCTGGTCACACAAATCATCTGCTGCAAAAGTCCTGTTCTATTTATTAAACTTATATATCGTTTCAAGTTAGGTGAAATTAACCCAGTCTTCATGTTCTTTAGTCAGATTGAAAGAATAAACCACCTTTTTACTGAAAGCCATTCCCCCTGAAGTGATGAACATTAGACAGAACATTAGTCTCTGCCAGGTTTGTTCCGTGGTCATTTACATCTTGGCTAATCAGTTGTGCTGGATCAGAGGGCAGGTTGAATTGGCCCCATCTCCTGTGTCTAACAGAGGCCAAGAGTAGATGCTTTGGGAAGAGCAGAACAGGGCAAACACAGAGTTCCACTGGTGAGTACTTCCAGCAGCCTCCAGCACAGAGATTTCTAATCAAGTTGTATCTTTGAGTTCAAAAAATTTTCATTTTTCCTCAATGAATTTTGTTTTGTTGCTTTTTAAACCCAGATAAATTTAAATATTTATCCTCAGATCCCCGCAGCAGTGAGTTCCACTGTCAGAACTATGTCCCATGAGGAAAAGAACACTTTTCTGGTGCTTTTGACCTGTTAATTGCAGTGGATATCTCCCAGTTTTAACATTATGAGAAATGGTGGATGGCTGTTCTATATTCACTTCTCAGACGTATTGTCTGTCGATGCCTGGCTACGTCTGGGATTTCTTTTTTGCAGATCATGCCAGCTTTTAGCCCATGGCCTCTACTTACAGAGCAGTTCCCACCTTCTTTATGCCAGCAGGGTATAACCACACGCTTGGTGAGCTAGCAGAATTCCAACAGCTTCTCTATTGACTTGTACTACTTCCAAGCTTCACGTGGGAAAAAAAAAATAATTTCCTTGACATTTCTGATAATTGTTGCTAAAAGGTGAACCACATTTTTCTCTAGTTAAGCCAGACCATGTTACTGTTATGACCTTAGTGTTAGTTTTGCATCCAGATGACATACGAGACATCTGCTTGATAGGTATGACTCGGTGGCCTCCTTGGGTATGGCTGTTCAGCCAACAGGCAAACTGGCTCAGGGAACCCACACTAATAGCCAGGGGGTATTTATATGCCATCACTGTTGATGGATGTAAATAGGGTAAGGTAAAAAAAGATCGCTTGGACTTGGAAGTTTTAGGATCAGGTCCGTCGCCTTGTCTTGTATTTGTACATCACCTTGCCCTAGGGGTGGTCCTTAGTGGTGGTGAGCACTGGAGACACCTTCACAAAAACAAGGAGTATGATTGTGATTGAGACTGTCTTCATAACAATAGCAGCCAGATCTCATTGTGCTCCTCAGATATCAAACCCTCCTAATTACAGGGGAAGAAAAAATAATTCAACAAAGTTGCGCAGCCAGCCTTTCGGTTGCATGTTATTCTATCCGAATTTGGAGTGTCTGCTGCCTTTTAATGTGTAACCTTCCTTTCTCTCACAGGAACGACATCTGCAGTTGAGACTGGGTGTGCCAAGCAGGTCCTGCCAGCCTATAGCAGCAGTTGGGCAGCCAAGGAACTTATTCAGAGCTCTTGAGGACCACTCAATTATCACTAATTAACAAGCCTGAAGGTTAGCTCCCTGACAGCCCTCCATATGCCAAACTCCTCCCTGGTGACCCAGCGGGGAAAGATGGGGGTTGGCGTTCCCACTCCACTTTGGAACCAGTAACGTGTGTTTATTGATTTAGCTGTTAATATCAGCCCAAGTCCCTCACGTACCCACTTCAGGGCTATTTACTTGTCCTGCCAGCTCCACCTCATTAAGACACCCTATTGTGCCACCTGACACTGCAGAAACCGTGTTTCTGGGAGAACTCCTGCAAAGTGCAATCTTCTGTTCCGGCAGTGTGGAAGATAAAAGCATCCGCTGCGTGTTTGAAGGTGCTGTGTGTCATCTCAGTCTAGGTGCGATGGTGATCAATCTTTATTAAAAAAAACCCACCCATCTTTATTCACCCCAACTAGCCGAAGGCTCCTTGCAATCTCAACTGTGAGCATGGGTCTAAAGAGTGGGATGGGACCCCAGTTACTCCTTCATTTTCGAAAGCGCTTGGAATCCAAGCGTATTGCTTTGTGGGGTAACAGCAGGAGAAACAGGGAGGGGAGCAGCGATTTCAAAGGAAGCATTTTCCTCAGGAAAACTACAGTTTGTTGAAATCAGAGTTCCTGTAAAGTTGCTCAAGACTGGGCTGGAGTTATCAGTCACTCAGGACGGCTGGTGACTCAGCCAGGATAGTCAAGTCTCTACTCCGCTTCGAGTCTCTACTCTGTCTGATAGGGAGGGGAGGCTTGCACGTGGATTTCTGAATGCTTCCTGCTGCCTTTCCTGTGTGGTTGCCCTGGGATAGTTTTCTCACTGAAGCTGTTCAGTTTTTGCACAGAGACTTTGATATTCCCTGGATGAAAGTCTGTCTGCGTGACCCAACAGCAATGACTACGACAGAAAAAACAGGTCCAAGACCATGGATGCTTGCATGAAATAAATCCTCCCTATAACAAGCTCGCACCTTATGACTACCACCGCTCCCCACACACCAGTGCTGCAGAAATGGGAATGACCATAATGTCACGTATCCCAGGAGAAGTTATCACAGAGCTAGTTTATTTCTCAGTTCTCGAGTGCTATCTGAGAGATACTCAACACAGCCTTGTTGTACCTCCTCTTTGACAAAAGGACACACAATTTAGGGTGTCAGGAAATGCAGAAGATGGAATAAGGCTTCAAAGGGTCAGGTTCAGAGCGCAGATCTATCTCAGATCCCTGTTAGAATCTACCTAGCGCTACTGTCCTTGCATGAAACCAACCCGAAGAAAAACGGAGCTGACCTCCTCTTAACACTACCACCAAGTTCATTAGTTAACACTTCACCTGTTGACACTCGCAGGCAAATCCCAGACCGGATTGTAGCCCTGTGGAATGCAAATCTGGCTATGTGCCTCCAAATGACTGTACGATGGGGAAAAAAAATCCACACCTGCAAATAAAAGAGATCAGTAAGCAAATTCCAAAGCCAGGCTGGGTAGCAATGAAATGGCAAAGCTTTCAAATTACATTGGGTCACAGCTTCTTTCTTCATGGCCTGGTTAGCTGCTGGTCAGGAACTGCTTTCTGCTGGTTTTCGCAGCTTCAAAGGATGCTGTATTGGACTGATTGCTCAAGCGGGATTCAACTTGCAGATCTAAACGTCTAAACGTGTGTGGGAGAGTACTGCGAGTGCTCAGAGAGTCTAAACTGCTACAACCACTGCAGACTGAAATTTCAATGTGTTTGCCTAAACACGGGTATCTGGTACCACCTGGGATAATTCCTGTGAGTATCCAGCTAGCGATTCAGAAGGGCAGGGGTCCCCTACAGGGTCTTTAGTGTAACAGGTACCAAGCCCAGGTGATGCTGCACCTAGGGAAGCTGAAATTAATCCCTCTCTTGACTTCACTGGCAAAAATGGGAACATGAAACAGGAAGTTCACAGGAAATTTTGGCTCAATTCACTTACCTAATTTCAACTGTCTGTTGCTTTTGGCACATCTTGGGCCATCTGAGACATCTTCCTGGAGCTGCCAGACATGACACGGATCCATGATGGTACTGGAACTGCTCCTGGAGGACAGGCAGGATACTCCAGATTGAAATGCCTGCAGGGCTCTGATAGGCTTGTTTGTGGTTCTGTGGGCTTCTACATTTCAGTGTTTGAGTCTGTGAGGTGAATCCCACTCCTTGTAATCAGTGAAGCCTGTGTGGCAAGTCTGCAAGTTTGTGGAGGGAGGCTTTGTAGACCTTGATCATATGCAGATTTGTCTGACTCTTGGTGTCTGGATTCCACCAGACTCGTGTTCAGGCACAAGGACACTGGGGGCTCTCAGAAGCCTTGGGATCATCATGCAGAGACCACTTTGCTCATGCGCTGTGGATCTAGAATATCTCAGACTTGCCTGAGTTACTGTTTGTACGTGAATGGGATGCTTGTGCATGGAAGGTTGGACATTAGGAAAAAATTATTCTCAGAAAGAGTGGTAATGCATTGGCACAGGCTGCCCAGGGAGTGGTGGGGTCACCATCCCTGGAGGTGTTCAAGTACCGTGGAGATGTGGCACTGAGGGACATGGTCAGTGGGCATGGTGGGGATGATGTGGACTGATGGCTGGACTTGGTGATCTTAGAGTTCTTTTCTAACCTTAATGATTCTTGGATTTTGTGAAAGAAGTCAGGAGAGATGATGTGTTACCAGCATTGTGGCATGTAAGCCTGGCCATGAGTTTGGTCAGGAGGAGTAGTCTTGTCAGTCTAGTACTCACTCTTAGCTGGAAATGAAATCTTTGCCCAAGTTCAGAGCGCTATTTGTCAAAGAAATGCTAAGGTCTCTGCCCTGCTCTTTACAAGGAAGACATATACCTAACTCTCTCTGTGTGTCAAGGTATCTGTGCACATTAGTCCTTAGATTTAGCTTGAGGATAGGACTAGACCCTTGTCCATGTGGATCAAAGAGCTGCCACGTGGTACTGGAATGGTTTTAGATGACTTCTATGAGCTATGTTGTTATGAGCAAATCCCTCTGTTATGGCTAAATGTGACCACAGTTAGACCATGCTACCTACCTTGCACAGGAAAGGGACTGTTCTGCAAAAGAGAGGACTTCAGCAGTTCCCCCCCATGGTGAAAATTTCAGGTCATGGGGCAGCAATGGGTTATCAATACCAGATTTTCTTCTTTAGTTCATAAAAGGATCTAGAGGGGTTAATAGCAAATATGCCCTCATGGAGAAGGTAAGAGTTACTGAGATGTACACAAATTTCTTAGTTTTTTTTCTACATAAGCCAAAAAAACAGTACTCTTGCTTGAAGCTGGGGAAGCAGGCAACTCAGCTTGACAAACTTATCTCAAGGGCTCTTTAATAAGAATGTTTATCATTTATTTCTGGAAAATATGCTGAGCCCGGTATGCCAAGAGCTCTCTTGAGGTGTTTGACCTGTGTCATTTGAAACAAGGTGTGGGTGTGTGTCTGGGGGGTGATATTATGTCTGGGATACCACAGTACGCTCCTAGTCTCCCAGGACCTTCCCATAGGATCATAGAACCACCAAGGTTGGAAAAGACCTCCAAGATCATCCAGGCCAACCATAGGAAACGGTCTTTTTTTTTTGTTTCTAGATATATCCATTTAGAATCATTGTAGAAAAAAAAAAACCAGAAATCTCCAGAAGATGATTTATACCATCTCAGCAATATGTTTTAAATGAGTGATAATCTCTGGGTGTACTCAACTCCCTCAATTTTCTATACAGAGGTCGTCAAGGATGGACATAGAGGAGATATCTGGTCTGTGAGGGCTAAAGCTGGGGGGTTTAAATCCCTCCTAAGTGAGCGACTAAGGCCACAACAAGACCTGTAAGATGTGATCCGCTTCTATTTCTGTGAATATGGCGATAGACAAACAGGCACAGAGT
Source organism: Aquila spilogaster (assembly GCA_024606505.1). Lineage (NCBI taxonomy): Eukaryota > Metazoa > Chordata > Aves > Accipitriformes > Accipitridae > Aquila > Aquila spilogaster. The sequence goes on from JANHGO010000719.1 coordinate 15,933, forward strand.
TCCAGTGAAAGGAACACCAGGGGTTCCCCCATCAGAACTGCACACCCCTAATTACATCCTATGGGATAAGGGGGAGTGATTTTAAACTAAAAGAGAGGAGATTTAGATTAGAAGTCAGGGGGAAGTTTTTCACAGAGAGGGTGGTGAGGCCTTGATGCAGATTGTGGGTGCCCCATCCCTGGAGGTGCTCAAGGCCAGGTTGGATGGGGCCCTGAGCAGCCTGATCTGGTGGGGGGCAACCCTACCCATGGCAGGGGGGTTAGAAATAGATGATCTTTAAGGTCCCTTCCAACCCAAACCACTCTGTGGTTCCCTGTCCCAGAAACGTTCAGCTGAGAAATGGGCTTGGGGCTGTTTAAGAGTACATGTTCTATTCTGAACTGGACTGTCACTGCAGAAAGTGGGCATGGGTTTGGCACCAGCTCAGGTGGCATCTCTTCTTTCAAAGCATGCAGCTTCTGCCCTACAAGGGGAATATATGTATACTTCTTCCCGACCTCTTCCCAGCTATATTTCAGCCCACGATACGGAATAGCATCCCATCAAAACCGTGGCTGCGGAATGGTTGGAGAAATACCCAAACGCAGGTTAAAATTAATGCGCTTTTTTTTTTTCTTTTTTTTTTTTTAATTTTCATTATAAAGTTAACACATCTATCAAACTTAACCGGTAACAAAAAAAAAACACAGTTACAAGACATCTCTAGTGCGCCGTCAGTAGAAAACAGGGTATCGGAAAAACAGGAAAAGCCAATGAGGTCACAAGCACAACAGCAGAGCAACAACACTGTCCCGATGAGTTATTTAAGCAAATATATACTCTTACTAATATATACATTTATTCATCAAATAAATAATCATAAAAAAAAAAATCATCAGACTTAACAAAATACTGAGGAAAAAAGTGACGATCCTACTTTGTACAATAGCTTTGGAATTTCAGGTTGTATCATACATGCATTCTGTACAACGGGGTGCTCAGTGGGGTGGGGGCAGGGGCAGGCTAGAGAAGGGTTACAGACGGTGATGTAGCTCTGAACAGGGCGATGTAATCAGGCAGACAGTCTGTGGGAAGGGAAAGTAATAGCAAAAAACCCACCCACAAGAAGATACTTGTCCTTGACTTCTGGACAAGCATGTTTCATACCATGGGGAAATCCCCTGTGGTGCTATGGGGCTGTTTTATGCGTTCGACACTGCTAGTGGGCTTGTCACGTAGCCCAAAGCAATGAGAGGTCTCCTGTTTGGGCAGATTTTGGCCTAGGAATGACAGAAAGTGATGCTGTGATAGAGACATATTCACTGAGATGAAGGAGGTGTAAGGCTGAGCTGCAGTCAGTGGGGGACAGGTGGGCAGTGGGACAACCAGGTCTGGAGGAATGCGCATCAATGGAATGGAGGTTTCACTGGGGAGGATTTCATCACTTGCAGGAGGATTTGGGAGGTTTTAGGAGCCTGCCTTGGAAACTTGGGCTTCCTGTGCTTAGCAAGCGGTGGCCAAGTGCATGTTGGGAAGAAGCTCTGATGAAATGATGCCTTCCCTCAAAAGCATGAGTGACACTTGGCTGCTTGCTAGCCTATGTCTGTAGCAGATGTGCCCTCAGGCTTTTTGGTAGAGTGGAATGAGTGGTGAGAAATAAATAAATACTAATAAATAAGGAGAAGGAACTTGAAACAAAAGGAAAGAAAAACGAGGAAAGCATCTCCTCACATCTTCCCCACTCTCCACTTCCATGCAGGGCTGTCCAAGACCTCCCTTGGTCCACAGAACATGTATAAGAGCAAGGTCTACAGAGGGAGACGAGGAAACAAAGTCAGGTGGAGAACATGCTTGTGAGTGTTGTGCCTCAGGAGCTTTCTCTATCTAGACAATATTCACATAACAGCAAGATTTTGCCTGCAGACAGCTTGGTGGGACTTGTTCATTTTCAATATGTATTCACCAAGAGGAGCAGCAGAGATGCTCTCTTGGGGTCAAACACGTTACATACCAGTTAGTAAATTGATTTCAATTATTTTTACAGAGTAGGTCCACCTTCTGCTCTCTTTAGAATGCTTTTAAGTTGGGCATTATGGAAATGATGCCTCCCATTCTATACCGGTCTAAGTGAGAGCAGAGCTGGGTTCAAACACAGATTTCCATCTTACAGTCTCCAATGTGGGGTCCAGCTCAGAGATTGAGACACCCATGTGTAGATGCTCACAAGCATGTGTCTCCATGTCGATTAGATGTCTAAAGACCCATATCTTATGGGGATCATCAGCATAGTCAGTGGGGCCCACAGTGGTTCAACCTGCCCTATGGTGGCCACTTACATTTGGTCAGCTGAATTGTTCTCTAGGCTCCAGTGTCTACTGACTAGGAGATCAACTGGGTTGCTCATGCACAGACATCTAGTGCCATCTGAGATGCCCTGGGGTTTCTCAGACATCTGCATGGGGCTGGCAGATATGCCGTGGGACTTAAGGGGAGGCTGCGCTCTTCCAGAGCAGTTGTGAGCCAGTGGGGTACCCTGGGGCATCCCATATGACTCTAGACGCCTATCTTCAATAATTCAATTCAGCCCTAGACGCTACATTTAGGCAAATGGATCTCATCATCATTGCTTGTATGGGATTTCAAGCACCCAGCTCACATGTAGATACCTACATTTAAACATCTTACTCTGTGTCCTGAATCCCATTCTCAGGTACCACTGCCTGGGAGTTAGATCCCGGCCTCCTGTTAGTGCTTGACAAAATCTCCCCATTTCTCAAAATAGAGGCCGTCAGAGCATCCACTTCCCACCAAATGGAAACATCTGCATCCAGCAGCAGCTAACAGAGACCTGAGGCAGCAGGGTCGTGTTGCTGAGCAGCAATGAAGTGCAGAGCATTGGCTGTTGTCAGAGCACGTGAGAGAGCTGGAAACATAACGGGGGGTTAAGCCATGAAGAAAGACAGATGAGCAAAAAGGGAGCCAGATCTCACTACTGCTGCTCCATGGGATGAGGGAAATCTAGAAGAGATTCTCTCCTGTGCTAAGTCCCTATTATAACAGCCAAGATGTAGCTTGGGAGGAGATGGAGAACAGAAGAAATACAGCTATGGAGAAGAGACAGGGTCTCCTCCCACCCAGCCCACATTCACTCTCATTATCTGCCACTCTCTGTACAGCTTTTCTCCCAAGCAGGTCTGTGGAGGAGCCAGGAGTCATTTTCCTATGGGCAGCAGATGCTGTTTCTTAGTTTTAACCAGGCACAATGGCTGGTGGCTGCAGGGCAGTTTGACTGCGGCCTTTTTGTGGCCCTATATTATCTTCCTGAAGCCTATCGTTAAGGCATCGAGGGAAGCCTCAACTAATTTCCATAGCACGGAACCCAGGACTGGATTCACAACTCCCAGCTCCTGCAGAGTGCTCAAGCTGTAACCCTGAATACCCACAGATTTTCTGCACAGAAGCCTTTCCTTGAAGCTAAAATGTGACCCGGAGCTCATAAGATGAGGAAGTGTTTCTTCATTATTTGAATTTAAGGGTGGGGAAATGGCAAACAAGAACACACACGACAAATGTGTTACAATCCACGGGCATTCCTGTGGCAATAGAACTAAATGCATAGAAAATCCAAACATATTTTAGATTGAATATCAGATGAAATCGTACTAGGGGGTTAACTAACGCCAAAATCCTGCAATGTCCAGCTAAAACTACAGCACTTCTGTTTGTGGGGTTGATGTGCCTGGTGCTGACTCAGAGATTTCTGCATCAAATGGCATTTTGTGGTGTGGCAGTCCCTGCAGTCCCCTCTCAAGATTGAATTCTGACCGCTTCCATCGCGCACATGAGGCCCCTCGTAAGGAGTGAGGATAATTTTGGAGGCTTCTAAAATATTTTGGAGGAGTGCTGAGAATGGCACTCAGCTAAAAGAGATACGCAGGAGAACAGTAATAGAAAACGTCATGCATTCTCCTTCTCACATTCTTTTTTTTCTCTGAGAAAGAGAAATCCCCAAATTCTAGAACTAAATCGAGACAATAAAAAGCTCCTACACTTTCAGTTTCTTTCATAGAAAGAGAAGAGACCAAATTCACCCCTCGCATGCAGCTCTGCTGACTTGAATGAGGTTGGATGCAGAAGTGATGGGGCCCATCAAACCCATCTGCTCAGCTGCAGGAAAGATTGGATAGCAGCAAGTAGGAGGAATTAAATCATGTACCTTTATTTTTATTTTCTACTTTCGTGTTTCTTTGCTGGATGATATCTTTTCCCTTCTCCCTGCTACTATCTGACACATCCCTGATGCGTTTGCCTGAGGATAAACCTCACCACAAGTGAAGGCTGAAGGGAAGAGCACCATGGACTGAGTTGGAAATGAGTGACCTTTTCCTATTGAGTGCACATTAGCACAAGCTGAGGGGGAAGGAAGTTTCCAGAAAACCATTACAGCAATTCAACCATCTATATGTCGGCATCTCGTGTCCTTTTGGGTACCCTATGGTCTCTGACACAACTGACTAGATTTAGCACATAGGACACAGGACTTGTGGGAGTCCCGTGCCATTGAAGCAACAGCTGCATTCCAATAGAACATTTCAGGGCACCTAAAATGTGTCTGGACGCTTATATAATTGGATGAAACCCAAAATCTCCTCCGTGAGGAAGACCTTATCATTCTGAAAGACTTGGAGAACCTGAGGCAGAAGAAGGCTTTGGGTTGCACTTAGAAAGCTCTCTAAATGAGGCCCCATGTATCTGAGATGATAGATAGGGAGGGATGGCATCCCACTGCTCACTGCAGTGGGAACCCTGATAGGAGACACCAAGAGAAGATAGCAGAGTGGGATCTTAGCTTTTCAAACACATTTCCTGAATTCATGTGTATAAACTATTGAGGTCCAGAGTGACTTCTCCAAGGCCGTGGGGTCAGATGCAGGCTTAGCATGTATACTCAGCAGTCCCTTGCTCCTAGACCCCTAGCAGGTGTTCCCTTTTCACTCCACATGGGTAGAGTCAGACCTAGGACTAGAACCCTCAGATGGACCTGAGTTCATCAGCAGAATACACAGAGACACATCATTGACTCCAGTAGCAGCTGCTCAATCCCTTACACCATACAACCCCTAACTACTATTAGTCGATGACTAATTACATAATAAAACCTATTAAATACGCATAGGCTTTTTTAAGAATACTTTGAATGGGCTGGAAGGCCCCAAGCACTGAGCCTGACCCCAGATTTAAATGAAGGAGTACAGCTTCCAGCCCATCTCAGCTGATGATCAGATTGTAGCTTCACCTCTTTGACTCATGGTGGACTTCACATCATCAGACTGTACCCAGTCTGAAAGTTCACCATCTAGTATGAGCTCATCAGCTAAGGTCAGCGGAAAGACAGAGGTACATCCAGAGGGCAATTTACCAAACCCAGCTTAGATACCATCCTAGCCTACCATGAGTCACCTTCTGCACTTGTGTCTTGTCATTGATCCTAGTGGAAAATTAGACCAATAATTTAAAGTAGATGCTTGACTTTGACACAACCAGGTGAAATAGATACCACTACTGCAGTCGAATCTGTATGTCCACCATAAGAGGCAATTGCTCAGCATAAGTCTATTTTTTTTTCCCATGCTTCCCAAAGAGCTCCACCCACAAGTGATGTTGGGCTTGGTTCTGGTGCAAATGCAGAAACTGTGAATGTCAGCATGCTGTGGATGGCATGGGGTCAGAATCCAACTCCTGTGCAAAGAAGCCAGATCCTTTGACCCATTCCTTCACTGGCATGGTGTACAAGAAGGAATGTGAAATCACCTTGCTTAAAGATATTGGGGTAAATTTAGTTGCGGGTGTGATGCTGCTGAAGTCAATGGTTTGACACAGATCACAATCTGCAGCAATTTGCATTCTTACTGTTTGGATAGAAGTCTCTGGCAGGAGATGCCTAACATCTCTTGTTGAGACTGCTAGCACTGTATTATATTAAGTAAATCAGACTTATCTTCCCTTATCCCATCTTTACAATTCATCAATGCCTTCCATCTTGTATATACTTTCCTTCAGAGTTTTCTTTCCTGACAGTTTGTCTGAATATTTGCTACTGTGGCAATATCCCCCTGCAATGGCCTTCTTCTCTGTTTGCTATAATGATCAGATTTTCCTTTTCCAACAGACTGTTTTATAAAAATCAGCCATCCATCCATTCATTGGTTCATCCTTTTCTCAGTTTTTAGCCATCTGTTGCTTTCTACCAGATGATGTGTGGCCATCCGCTGCATGCAACGTTTACACGTACAGATCAGTTGTTTCTCTTTCCATTTCTTTCTTTGTCTCTCTTGCTTTTTCCTTCCCTCTCTCCTGTATATCTCCTCTCAGTTCACTGCAGCTATTTTGCAGAGCATTAATAGAAGTGCCTCCGCCAATACGCAAAACTTGTTTGTGTCCTTGGGCACAGCCCTGAGACATACAGTGATGCACAAACTGCACCAGCCTAGGAGTAGTCTCAGGAGATGCCCTGACTCAGAGTCAACCCTTGGAGGCCTCATTTCCTCCTGTTTTCTCTCTGATTAAGCTCCGTTCATTCCCTGTCTCTTCTGCATACTCTCTCTTTGGATTCTGGGAATAAGCTGACATTCTGGGAGAGAAGAGCACTCTGATTTCTCTATATAAATTTCCAGGGTTGAACTAGCTAACAGTCATAACTACATTGCTTTGCTGCCATGAAAAGACTCCTGTGGGTCACTGGGAGATGAATCACAACCCATTTCACTCCCTGCACTGAAAGGAAAGAAAAAATGTCAATCCTCGGTCTTTTTCCAAAGATAGGAACTCAAGGTATGAGTAAGTCAAAGAGGACATTGGGCAAGCACATTAGAAGTTAAACAGACTACAACTCCATGTTTGATTCAACACTCGTTTATGCCAATAATGAACAGGAATATCTCTAGTGTTGTAAATACCAGGGCAATGGGCTGAGATTTTGGCCCAATAACCACATGGTTGAGTGAAGCCTTGATGCTTGCATCAGAAATGAGAGCTCTTTATGTAATCTGAAATCAAAAGTAAAGTAACACGTAAAGAAGGGGAGTTGGAAGCAAACAGCAGAGATGGGGCAACATTGCACAGTAGGGATTTGGCTCTGCATCCAACCTTGTCCAAACTCTGGGCTGCTTCGGAGTCTGGATTCCATACATCTTAATCTGTGCCACTTTTAGAGATGGGAATGGCTGTAGAAATTAGGTGAGGAACCAAATGAGGCCAGAGTCTGAAACCGCTCCAGCTTTGGGGCTGAAGTTTGGTTCACTGTCATGTAAATGCACAGGTGACAAACTGTCATCCAGAGTCAAATTCCTGACACACTTGTGGTCTAAGGGTTTCGCTAAGTGCCCAGAGGGAAGCCTGCATGAGGTGCGGAGAGTGGATGGACTAAGTGCGCTTTCCACTCTCGGTGATGGTGTGGGAGAGATGAACTTTTTCCCTTTCCTCCTCTCCTGGAGTGAGCCAGGATGCTGAGGAGCCAGATGTCCTCTTCCCAGCAGCAAGAGTTCAGCCTGAGGAGAATCACCCTGCGCCACATCTCCAACGAAAACTCATTGGCCGAGCCTCGTGCTGGGACACGGGTGGAGCAACATGTCCCATCATGGGACCATCTCCTTCTCAACGCACATACTGAGTCCTCTTCACATATCAGGTGCTGAACTTTTCTGTACCATGCACATCACCTGTGCACCCACAAGGCGTTTGCAGGAAACCACTGGCAGTTCTCTCTCCCTTTCCTTTGCCTTCTCCCTCCCTCCCTCTCTCAGAAGGTGCCACTGCATCCTATGTCAAATTTGGCAGAAGCTACTATGCTAAAAAGTTCACGCGAAGAGCCTGCCCACTCTACAGCTCTATCATGTATTTCTAGACTTCTCTGGTTCCAGGGCAAAAGTAAAGGAGAATTTCATTCTTTTTTTTTTTTTTTTTTACATCATTAACTTATCTGCTTTTATTTCTCTTGCTGTTGTTGTTGTTGCTCTTATGCACAGAGTCTGGCCGTTTGGGAATGCAGATAGATCTCAGAAAGCTCAGTGCTGCTGTCCAACACAGCCTTTCTCTGGCTGAGGGAAAAGGAGATATCTAGGAAGATGCAAGTCTTTCAAAGGACACTTAATCACACAAATCACTTCTGGTGGGCAAAAGCAGAGCCAATCCATGCTTCTGCTGATGCTCTTCTTTCCAGCTCTGTGTTGTCGGCTAGCTAAAAAGCTGCTGTCTCCTACGGGATGCATCATTGAGGCGTAACTTGTGTGACTGCCAGATGTACCTCAGGATAGCCCAGAAGTCATTAGACCTATTCTATCCAACCAGTTTTAGCCTTTAATTTTTTTTTTTATTATTATTCTTTTAATATCAAAAAAGTAGACTTCTCTCATATCTGCAACCTCAGAGGAAGTAGGCTCGAATCTGTTTCTCCTCTTGGAGCCCGGCTAAGGGGTTTGCCCGCTTTATTTGCACGTGTGGACATCGTAGACTCGTATGCATTCCTGGCAGCGGACGTAGCAGCACCAGTGGAAGATACAGTGGCACTTCTCTTTCCGTTTCTCAGTCCTCGTGTTGTGCCCGCGGCCGCAGCACAAAAGGTCACAACCGTCAATCCCATGGGAAGTGACGTTACAGATCCTGTCACGAGTCCCGAAGGAACCCGTCTCAGGGTTGGGCTCGCAAAAGTTGGGTGAGTTCTCATAGTAAACCAGGTCCTTCTCAGTTGGAGCCTTGAAGAAGTTGTATTTGGGCCGGAGGGTCTCGACCCAGCCACGGGATTCCCGATGTTTTTCCACCACCATTTCCGAAGCGCTGTCGTACTTGTCCTTCAGGTAGTCCCCGATGACCCTGAAGTCGGGCTGAGACCACCAGCAGGTCTTCACTTCACAGCTGCCTGAGAGGCCGTGACATTTGCACTTCAGATGCATGAGTTCAATAATAGACTGGAAAAGAGAAGACGAGAAAAAGCAAAGAAGAGGGAAGACATTAGCCTGCCATCGAAACACATACTGCATTTTCCAATTCAGCCAAGATTTAGAATCATAGAATCATAGATTTCCTAAAGCTGGAGGTGTTTCCACAGATATATTTGCACCTTGTGAACAAGAATCATCTTTTTCCCTCTGTCAATGTACTGCAGAGGTACTGAGGCAAATAAAACTTTCACAACTTTGTTATTTTCAGTGTCTGTCTCAGACTCTCACCCCAATTTTAAGCCCAATTCTCACCCCAATTTAATTTTAATTTATTGATTGCTTTCAATAAGGGCTCAAGGGATTCCGTATGCATTAACCTTTTTCATATATGAATATTTCAGTGTTGTCACCCAAGAATACAATTTGGACATATCCATGCAGAAAAGCAAAGAATGGAGAAATCTACTAAAATAATGCCTTCAGGAGTGAAATATACAGCTATTCCATTTGGAAATGAAAGAAATGAGAAACATCCTAAACATCCAGACCATAACTCCATTTATTACGCATGTTTTCATGTTTGCTTCATCAAACAAGTTTCTAGCCTTACTGGTGGCTATGCTCAGAAACCTGTAAACTAACGCGTTGCTTGTTCTCAAGCAAATACTTAGAAGAAAAAATATAGGGGCCCAACTTCTGATTTTGAAAGGCTCACATTTCAACATAAAGCACTGTCCTAGAATATACGGAAGGGAGGTTATTGATCATTGGTTCCCCTCACCGCTCATAAAAGTAGTCCAGAAGTTTCTAGAGATGCTGATATCCTCAGGTGGGAGACAGCCTTATGCAACTCACTTGATAACCTGCACTTTCAGACTGATCAGCAAATTTCTGGGTACGTGAACAGACTAGTGGCAGCCTGAGTCCAAGAGATTTGCCATGATTCAGCACCTTGATGTTCACCAGGTGCTTTCCTGTGTTATTTACGGAGTATCACATGCCGCAAAAGAGGTTGTAATTAGCAATGAGAGAGAACCACAAAATGTTTGGTTTATGTAATCATGCTGAACTTAATCAAAGCTTCTGGGCTGGTGGTAGGGTTGGGAACTAATATGAAACATTGCCTATGGGCTCAGGCTTAGCTCAAACCACTTGAGCATGGAGGGCTGGAACAGCTACCCATGGGTGCTGGCACGGTGGGAATGACAAACACCAGTTTATAAAACAGAGGATTTCAGATGATCAGAACTGCTGAAATCTGTATAATGTCCAGAAATAACTCAATGCCAACACTGTCAGTCACAAGACCTCTCTAGACCTGAGATCACAGAGATATTTGCTCACAGCACATTTTTTTTTCCTGGGATTCTCACTTTAAATCCCTCCTTTTCACTCTGCCCAGCTTCCCCACAGTCCTCTGTATCTCATCACCTATCCTAGCAATGCACAGTGCCTTGGGTTAACTGGGATAATTTGGGTCAGGGCTCAAGGAAACCACATTATTCCTCATATTTATCTTGCGGACAAGTTTTGTTTCAGGTGGTATTTCTTTATCTCGATAGACTGCACTCCATGTTTCAGACCAGCCGTCCTATGGTGTGAGGTGGAACAACTCCACAGAGGTTAGACAGCATCCACCTGAAGAGCTGACACTAAGTCCTAGCAAGAGCAAAAGTTTCCTAGCATTGCGCAACTGTGCTGGCTTTGCTATGGCTCTCTGCACATTCATACATCCTCCTAGGCACATCTGAGGCCTTATCCTGAGGGAAAAAGACCACATTAACCTCTTTTGATTGCGGTGATGTATCTTTCTTCCACTGAGGGATGAACTAATTCAAGTTTACTGCAGGAGGAAAAAAAGCAGTTCTCTCTTAGGAGCGGTGGAATAGTCTACATTAGCAAACGCTTTCCGATTTAATTTCGCAAATTGCTTCCCATAGATTATGTTCTTCGGGCATTTATGAGCTATTCTTGAGATAAAAAGAGAATTCCCTGTCATCGGGGCTTTTCCACCTTACAAAAAAGATTCACTGTTTATGAGTCAGCCATGGCGATGAGGGCAAAACTTTATACTTTCAGTTCCCTTATATATTTTTTCCAGTGACAGAAGTGAAAACACACTAGCTGGCTTTGGGGCATGGTCCATGTTAAATCCGAAGGCACCAGAGCCACATTCTCTCTTTAAATGGTCCCTGCTAAATGGAACACTGTTGAGAAGAGGGGTGGTAGGAAATGCTCTCCTGCTTTTTCCCACCCTCAAGTCTACAGGGCAGGATAGGGGGACTGGGGGAAAGGACTCCAACCCATCAGGCGCCCTTCAAGGGCTGCTGTGGGATCACTCGCCACAGACACCATCAATTCAGCTTTCTTCACCGTGATGGGCCCCTCTAGACAACGTGCCCAGAGTGGTACAAATGCTGGGGACTTCTGAGGCACAAGCTGAGATTATCTATAGATTTTATAGGTCTGTAGTATGAAGGAAGGGGTGTGCAGTAGTACATTTGGCTACCTACATCTCACTTTAGGCAGCTGAGTCCTTGCATGGTTAGGCCTGGATGCATATGTTCTGCCTGACTGCTGCACTCAGATTAGGATTCATTTGCCAAAACACAAGGACATATCACTCCTGAGCTCCATGGGTGTCCAAGGTGTCAGAACAGAGATGGGAAACGACCTGCAGAAGACCCACAGTCTTTCCCATTAGAAGCCCAAGGACAGACTGGATGCTTCAGAGTATCTTTCTTGGGTTACACTAAGTTGCCTTTGCTTAACCAGCTGAATCCTGCCCATAGACTTTGGTCCATCTCTCTTAACCTCAGATGTCTACAGTACAGACATCTCTGGCCATGCAGCTCTCCTTCCTACAGCCAGGCACAGACAGAGCATCATCCAACTGAGCTATTTCAAGATCCAAAACTTCGTGCTTCAAATTCCACCCTAGTGCTGCCTGCTTTGATCCACTTACTACAGAGGGATATGGACAATTAACTTCAAGTCAGACATTGACATCTGAGTGGGTGAATTTACTTTTGGAGCAGGCACAGGGATCCTCAGGTCACCTCCCAGGAAAGAACCATTTGGGGGCATGTATCACCACTTCATGACGTAAGACAGCCCATACTTAGCTTTGAGTACTCCTGTTAGTTCCCTCTGGATGTTCATTACAAGAATCTAATGTGACAGGTAAGAAATCAGTATAGGAGATCGAGAAAGGTAAAAACAAATGTCCTTACGGTCCTTCCAGCTTCATTGTTGTGCCTGTTCATGGCTGACCGAGCATCTGGTCTGTTCTCTCGGGCATCAGCGAATTCCCGAGACACCATGCTCCCGAACTCCACGTCCTCGCTGCAGCCGCCCCATTTCCAGCCTTCCCCTGGAGAGCCCTTATGACGAGTGTCACAGCCGCAGATGGTGGCTGAGCCCTCGGCACAGGACCTGGTCACTGCGAAAGCCACTCCCGCAGAGGCAATGGCATGGACGAAGGCGGATTCCCTGGTAGCTGTGAAAGAAAGAAATCAATGAACAGCAGCCAGCAAAAAGACCACGTATGGCCGTGATCAACGCCGTGAACATCTCTTGAGGGCATGGCAGAAGGCCAGGAAACTCTCCTTTTCTCTGTGGTCCAAAGTCATTGTCGTATAGTAGGCAACCACAGGATCATAGAATGGCTTGGGTTGGAAGGGACCTTAAAGATCATCTAGTTTCAACCCCCCTGCCATGAATAGGGTTGCCTCCCAACAGCTCAGGCTGCCCAGGGCCCCATCCAACCTTGAGCACCTCCAGGGATGGGGCACCCACAGTTTATCTGAGCAACAAGGCTGGATGCAATCTCACTGAGATCAGAAAACATAATTCAACTAAGATGGGGCTATGGAAAAACAAAAAGCAATGCAAAGCTGAATTTCTCAGGGTATATAAACTATATTATACACTGCTTTGCAGGCAATGCATCACTTAGCCATGCACAGAGCCTCAGTGTTGGCTTCCAATGAGTGGAAGGTGGGCCATGAAAATGCAAATCTACAGTTAACATCAGCCTTTGCCTTTCAGGTTGAGACCAACACCCACTGCTCCTTCACTGGGAGAGCTGCTGATGGCTGGAAGGTGGGAAAATATCAGCATGGACAGATACTTCCTTATCCTAACCATGTAAACTAAGCATTATCCCCACTCTCCACTCTAAAGCCAGCTTGGAGACAGTGCTCAACACATAGCATCATGCAGGTACCTAAAGCTTTGCTCACTTTGCCTAACTAAAGTCCTGGCCAAGGGAACTGGAACGAGCTCTCCTTTTCTGCCCATTGCCTCAGATGCCGGATAGGATCAGCCAGAAGTTTTCATGATTTCTGAGGAAACCCTCCTTCACAGCCTTTCATCACAGACAGAGATGTGAGGAGAAGGGCAGCTCAGTGCTGGCCTGGCTTTCCTGGTTTCCAGTGCTTTTTCCACAATATGCTGAAAAGAAAACCTTTCAAACTGCTCTGAAAATAGGAATACACCAAAGGATCAGCTTTTTGTCTTCAGTTTTCATTTCATTCTGTTTCTTCACTCACTGGAAATGACCATGGAGTTCAGCACTGCACCTCAGAAAACACCTCTGCAATGCATTTTGGCTTCAGGAAAATGACATTTTATCATTAAAAAGGCTCTTCTCAATCCCTTGAGGCAGTTCTAAGAAGACGATGGTTCTGATAACCTTCCTCCCTTTACCTTGTATACCCTCACCACATGAGTTCACCTCTTGCCTATAGACCAGTTGGCCAAGAAAGCATTTTGTCTCTGACACCTTTTGAATGATGGAATGATTAGAGTAGGACAGTGCTGAAATATGACCGGTCCCATGAAGGCAGAAGGTCAGGTTCCAGTTGATGCAGCTTCACCAACTTCCATCGAGGTTTGCTTCATCTGATGATATACCTCCACCAATCCTCCCTAATGTTCTCTGCACCACATTTTGCTGATCTGAGCTTTCCCTGGGCATTTTGGCTTAATCTTTAATTTTTAGATGCCTCCAGGCTTTACTAACACAAGGAGAGTTTAATATGCCAAGCCAAACTGTTGCATGTTCTCAGGCTGAAATCAAACCTGCACGTTTGCAGAGAAGTCTCGTCTGGACTGAAGGCTTAAGCAAGAACTTGTGCAGTGCTGCTTTGCTTTGGGAAGACTACCAAATACAGCAATAAGCAAATCAAATAATGTGCATGAACTTACAAGCAGAAGGTATGAGCAATGTCCTGGAACACAATGTTAGTGCGCATCATGAGGTTAGTAAGTCCCTGGGAGCCAGAACCAAGAAAGGAAAATGCAGGAACACTCAGCTCCACAATGTGATTCTTAAAAATCCCTATTCAGCATCTCTCCGCCCTGAAGGATCCCAGCTTCCCAAAGCTGGTGACCATACAGCTCTTTAGCTGTGCGAAAGCTTGGCTTCAGAGCATGACCAGGTGAGTCCAGTTCTAACAGGACTGAGGACTCAGCATCTTACACTTGCCTAAGGGATCCAGAAACCAAACCTCTGGCATGGGGAGGTTGATACAGTGTCTTCAAGGAGACTGATGGCCGGGCCCACCGTCTGTGAAAGGCAAATGCTTCTCACAGAATCCAGTCAGATAAACTGCTGGGATGAGTTCCATTACCCTCTGGCAGAGTTGGAGCATATAGTGACCAGGGAATAGCTGAAACATCGTCTGCTGCCTCCAACTGCAGCCTAACTAATCTTGAAATCTTTTGATACGATCATAGAACCGTAGAATCATTCAGACTGGAAAAGACCACTATGATCCTCAAGTCCAACCCCAATCTATCCCACCATGCCCACTGACCATGCCTCTCAGTGTCGCATCTCCATGGTCCTTGAATACCTCCAGGAATGGTGACCCCACCACCTCCCTGGGCAGCCTGTGCCACTGCATCACTCCTCTTTCTCTTTCTGATAAGAAGTTTTTCCTAATATCTGACCTGAACCTCCCCTGGCACAGCTTGAGGTTATTCCCTCTTGACCTATCGCTGTTACATAGGAGAAGAGGTTGACAGAAGAGGATGTTTGCAGACGCCTTGGAGATCCCCTGGGCCTTACCATGCTAGGACTGAAAAGAAATCAGCTGCAACCACAGCGTTTGTACAGAAGGCTTTGTCCTGCATGGGTGTGAGAGGGGTAGCCCTGTGTTAGGGTTAGGAGTCCACAGGTCCTGCATTCTACCTGGGCTTCAGAAGGACCTGTGAGCTCAGAACAGAGGTGTTTCTCTGCATGCAGCTGCAGAGCTCTCCAAAACCCAGGGAGCTTCAAGCAATGCTGGCAGAGGGGCTACAAAACTTCTGCCTTTTCCACGACTTTGGGAGCACAGGAGCACAGCTTTGGCTGCAGGTACCCAGCTCTGCCTAAATCCCAGCCCGTTACATCAGCTGTGCACTGCTGCTGGCCCTTACTGAAAGCCTTCAGCTCCGGGAGGGTATTGATAGGATTTGCCTTAAGAAGCACCGATTATTCTTGGCTCTTCTCTTCCCAGAAAAAGCCCAATGCCTTTTACAGCCTGTATATGCGGTAATCACTCCCCTGCTTTTGAAATGCAGCCACCCCTGGGGTGGAGTGCAGCCACCGCTTAACAGCACACAACAGGAAGCAAATAGCATTGTATCTGATGGTAACTACCTGGGGAATGTAGGCAGGCAGAGCAAAGCTGAAATCTGGCCCCGGGCACTGAGGTTAGGAGTTTGTCTCTTGAGAAAGTTGCAGCCAATCTCTTTAATGACTGCATGAAATTAGGGCACTGGGTTTACTTCTCCTACCCCTAACTTCAGGCAGCAAGTTCAATATTGACGCAGATGGAGGAGCGCCATCGCGTGAATCACGTCCTGCCACCTCCCAAGTTATGGGACTGTCCTCCCATTACCGAGCAGACCTGACCCTGTGGGGCTCTGGAGAGCTCCCCAGGTTGTAGCTGGAGGCGGTGTGGCTGCAGGAATGGAGGAGTGTATAGAGATACAGATAAGCAGAAGGAAAGCATGCACTTGTAATGGAAATGAGGGGTTATTAAGGTGCCATATAAAAATGCAAGAGACTTAGCAAAGATAACAGGAAAGTGCAGTATATTGGTCAGGTCGCCTCATTCCTCTCTGGGTGGTTCTGGTAGCAGGAGACAAGCATCTCGTTAGGACTTGAAGAATGCTTCTGGAAAGTCATCTGGCAAGGGGAGGTTGCTAGGGACTCATACCTCGTGGGGATGCTGGCTTAAGAGCATCTTAACCACTTTGTTTTCAGTGCAGCATAAGGTCACCAAAGCTCTGGCGTGTTTAATTCCTGCCTGCTCCTGCTCTCAAGTTTCCCTGGAGGGTTTGGAGACTGGGGGAAGCTCTAAGGTACCCTGATACTGTGTTCAGTTCTTGGTGCCTCCCTACAAGAAAGACACTGAGGCCCTGGAACGTGTCCAGAGAAGGGTAATGGAGCTATGAAGGGTCTGGAGCACAAGTCTTGACAGGGAGCAGCTGAGGGAACTGGGATGGTTCAGTCCAGAAAAGAGGAGGCTCAGGGAAGGCCTCATCACTCTCTATAACTCCCTGAAAGGATCAAGACAGGGGTTGGCCTCTTCTCGATAGGATAAGAGGAGATGGCCTCAAGTTGTGCCAGGGGAGGTCCAGGTTGGATATTAGGAACAATTTCTTCTCTGAAAGAGTGGTAACGCAGTGGCACAGGCTGCCCAGGGAGGTGGTGGGGTCAGCATCCCTGTAGGTGTTCAAGGACCGTGGAGATGTGGCACTGAGGGACACAGTCAGTAGGCATGGTGGGACAGACTGGGGTTGGACTTGAGGATCTTAGTGGTCTTTTCCAATCTGACTGGTTCTGTGATTCTATGATTCTGTAGCTACTCGCACAATGAGAGCTCTCCAACTCACCGTCGCTTCTGGAAATTGCTTTCTAAGGAGCCCAGTGTGTGAGGCTGGGAGTCGGAACGGTCCATGTAGAACACCTCCGTGCTCAGAAGGAGCATCATCTCAGGATGCAGAATGATGTGGTTGGGCAGTGTTAATATAAGAATTCAAAGGTCCAAGGGTGATGTGACCTAAGATTTGATTTCCTGCTTCTGCACAGCTTTCCTACATGACTTGGTCAGCCTGTGCTCCTGCTTCCTTATCCACACACTTGAGAACAATCTTCCCCTATCTCCCCAGGAGCCTGCAATGCTCAGTTTAGTGATGTCTTCAGAACTGTAGGCAGAAGGCGTTGGAGCTGAACAGAGGGCCATCAAGATGTGGGATGAGAAAGGCAAATGAATAACCACAGAAATATTTTGACTGTCTAACATACGAAACCTGCTCTCATAGGTTCTGCTGCCCAGACAGTGACTTATTTTTCCTCAGTCTTTCTCTCGGTGATTAAAAGATTAACCCCAGGTCAGACAGATAATCCAGATATGAGGGAAGAAAGACTATGGTGAAGTAGAAGGACGAACATAATGGTTCATTTTTGTCTTAAAAATCCACAGTCTGTTCTACTACTTTTGTACCATAGCACTGAGCCCTGTTCTCTCTGCTGCTGACACCCTACATCTTTCCTTGCTCTCTGCTCAGCTGTCTAGAGGTAGCATCAGGCTCCGGGTGAGAGGGCCACAAAACCCACCCTCAGATGTGTTAGGAGCTGAAATTGCAAATTCTGTGCCCTGGACCACAGCTGAAAGAGATAGGATGTTTCTTAGAGAGGAAGGAACTGCTATTTCCATCGAGGACTTCTTAAATGAAAGCAGTGAGATCTGTGCAGTCTTAGAAAGAAAAGAAAGGAGGGTCTCTTGCTTGAGGTGGCTCTGGGCTGTATACCTTCTGAGGAAGGAAGGAGACCTCAGCAGCTTGGAGAACAGAGATGAGCAATAGGGACAGACCCTGCTCCAAGGGCTTCACACTCATCATCCCGCTTTTCTGGGTGCTCCTACTGAAGGTATGGAAGTTCCTTAGTATAGGGGACCTTGATGTCTCTAGGACAGCTACTCACTCTGCTCTGTGGAGCTAAACCTCCCACGCCAGCAACCTTCTACTTGCCAGGACCTAGCTGCCATCCCTTTTAAATCATTGTCCTTGGCATGAAACACTGACTTGGTGCCTTTTTGGTCTGGGTGATGTATAAACGCCATGAAAAAAGAACAGAACTGTCACAGATTGCTCCTGGAGGTGTATGGCAGCGAAGGAAAGAGTCTCCGGATGTTGGACACTCCTCTTGTGATTATTAGTGTCCGTGCTCTTGAATAGAGGATCCTTCTCACAAGCCCATGCTAGGAATGGCACTGCAGTGACGTGCCTGCAAACCTCGAGTTTCCAACACTTCCTTTAGAGGTCTTGAGAGAATGATTTAGGAAGCAGGTTAAAATGGAGACAATGTCCCAACTGCACAACAGGACTTCAGGGAGGAGCGTGCTGCTTTCTCTCTGCTTTGTTTTTCAAAGCTAAAGCAGAAGAGAAAGCTATCTGTTGTGTCAGCTAGTTTAGACACCCAGACAACCTGCTTCAGAAAACTCAGCTCTGAGGGGTTGAAAGTGTAAAGCCTTTCCAGCATTCGTTTGGTAGGGCATGCACCCAGGGAGTGTGAGAAAGGGTTTACATTCCCTCCCTGGCCTGAGGGAATACAAACCCACAGCTCTCATGCTAGGATTTGCACAAGAGTTGACACTACATTGACTCTGGATTAAAAAATAATCTAAATAAAACCCTAAACCAAAGAAACTGGAAATAAAACTGGATGCAGACTGGCGATTCTGGCATTTGGAGCAGCACAGCCCCACCTCTTGCACTGGGAGCCTGTCTTAATGGCTCAGTCTTCTCCTGGTTACTGTGGTTGGGGGTTCCTCTTGCAGGTAAGGCATCGTGGTTACTGCAGGAGTGGAAGGAATTGTCCAAAGACAGTGAGGAATCTGTGATGTGAACTCTGGGAGATTTGGAAGCCCAGTCTTTGACTCAAGTCCCTTCACCCAGTCAGCCTCTGTGCTAAACCTGCCAACCAACGTATCTCTCAGAGCCAAGGACCAAGGATTCAGTACATGGAGATGATGTCTTCCACTTTATGATGCTCCTTGCACAAGATGAATCCCTTCAGCAAAAATGATGAGGAAAGAAGTGAAGGGCCACACCTCTGATCATAGGATGCATTTTCTCCCCAGGGAAAGGAGGAGGAAAGGTGAAATAAGAAGTGTCCAAAGGCAGTTCATTTTTATGATCACAAAGAAGAAAATGGTATGCCAATCAGAACTATTAAATACTGGCATGGCACCAGGTGAAAATGGAGAACAGGGAGCCCCTTGGCACATGTTATCTGGAAGATCCATCCATGCTGCAGAGACAGTGTCCAAGTGCTGGAGGGGAACAAGAGTTGTTCCCATAGTAAAAGCAGAGGAGGATCACAGAGGTGTCACAGGGAAAATACTGGGAACAAAATACTGGCTTCATAACCTCAGAGGTATTCCTCCTGACTGCAGCAATAGAAGATTTCAGCTCAGATAAACCAACTAAAAGGAGTTTATAGAAGCTGACTGGCTCAGCTTCAGGCTTCCTTTTGCTCCTCTCCAGAGTGGTCCCAGTGTTCATATTCCCTCAACCCAACCTTGCCAACATGGACACATTGGCCTCCTGCAACAGCATCTCCAGGCCTGCTGCTGGAGTCTCCTCAATTACACCCTTACCACAGTGAGAAGGGATCCTTTTACCAAAGAGATTCTCCTTCCACCCACTAGGAAAGCTGAAGAGGAGCAAGTGGTGGCCTTGGATGTGCTCATCACAATAAACAAGTGGGCAAGCCATGCTTCTTGGTGCTAGGGCAAATTGTCCCAAAGAGCACATTCCCAAATTCAGCAGTGTGTGCTGTATTCATGCTGCCTATAATTATGCTGACTATAAAGTGCTTTCCAAAGTCAAAGCAGTAGGAAGAGATCTTGAGCTTGCTTAAAGCTGCCATTTCTGTACTCGGTGCTCCTCCAAGTCTAAATGCCAAGTATCCAAGTGCCCTGGCTCTGAGTTTCCATTTAATCACAGCAGTGTCAGTCAGGAAGGAAGCTTCCAACGTCCATGTTACTCTGACATGTCTCTGGAGGCTCTAGGAAGGCTACAGTAAGGTCGGATCCTAATGACCGCATCACCCGGTGGGCTACAAATACCGACCAAAGTCCCCTTCTGGACATGAACAATAACCTGTTTCATTTTCCCTATCTGCAGAAATGTACAGAATTCATACATTGTGGAACATAAAGAAACACTCACAGATGCATTCAAATGGTATGCTCTGTTGACTCACACCGCTGACCAAATCTGGTGTACTATCCATAAAGGACAGACAGAAAGTTCAGTTTACACCCCAAAGCTGGAGCTTTAAGTATTCTATCAGCCTACCATGTTACAGAGGAGAGGGGCAAAAGGAAGAATTTTTCTCTTTGCCTAATACTGCATGATGCCTCATTACACTAGAAGAGATGCTCATGCTTGGGTCACTCTTCTTGCATAGAGCCTTCCAGGGCACATGGTTTAGTGGGGAAACATTGGTGGTAGGTGGACGGTTGGACTGGATGATCTTAGAGGCCTTTTCCAACCTCAGTGATTCTGTGATTCTATGATTCCAGGAGAACATTGGTACTTCAACCTGCATGTGTACTGAGCTGTGCAGACCACGGTTACCTTCTTATCAGCACCTCATCTGGATTTATAGCTACTGCAGGTCTTGGCAGTACCTCCAGGACTTTCCAGAGCAGCTCTGTATTTCACACGTTCACAACTACATAAACCTCCATCAATCTTTTCCACAAGAGCAGGATTGCATGGGAACTCTTGGACAAGAGTAGAATCTAAGTTATGGCACAGGATCCCTGGATACAGAAAGATCATCAAGTCCAATCCCCTACCAGCCCTTTGTAAGACGACAGTCTCAGCACAGATTTACAGACTGATATGAATGGCTTGGAGCCATGTGCTATTAAAACCCAAGTACCTGCTGCCTCTTTTGTGATGTGTAGGTTTGTCTTGGGTCCCTTGGTCTTTTGGAGCCTTTCCTAAGGAGGCTTCTCTCTGTGTTTAGGGGAGACTACTTTGCAAAAATCCCAGCCTTTGGTGGCTGCAGGTAAACAACAATATTAGGTCTAACCCCCAAACGGGATGGAATAAATGCAGCTCTCCCATCTCAGGCTTCAGAACACCTATGAGTGTAGAATGCCCACAGATCCCACAGAGCTCCCCCACAGCTCCGCGCTGGCCTCTGCATGATGCCATAGCCTCTGCCCTTCACCACAGAAAGCCATGCCAACTCCATGCCCAGCTGATTCTGCACTGTTTCTCATCAAAATCCAGCTCCGGGGTTTGTTTGACTATTTTATCCTCGTAAAAATCAGGCCCCAGAATGCAAAGACTTATGCAAATGCAAAGCATAATAACAAGAAGCTAACCACACTTTTGCATATCTTAAAGGAAAGGTTAGGTTTGGGTCCCATCTGTGTTTTGAACAAAGTTCTGATTGAGTTCTTGTTTCCTCTGAACCAGTGTGCTAGTGTCAACACATCCCCGGGAAGATGAAAGGGCCTAAAAAGACATTTGATCAGATTAGCCATGATTCAGATCATTGGAGGGAAATTATTAAATGGGCAATTCCTGCCAGGGAACACGAAGGATAAGAGAGAATGTTGGATGGAATGAGGTTGGATGAACTCAGTTTGTACAATCCTGAAGGCCAAGTTCCTCTAAAACATGTGAACAGTGGTTTTATTTATTCTTTTTTTTAGTTTTTTTCCCCCTGTTGGCTGCTTACGGTTATCGTTGCACCGAGCACACTGAGGCTGCAACCTCCAGCGCCTGTGCTCCCAAACAGGTAGAGCCAGCTCATGGAGTGGGGCCAGTGCGCGCTGCCCACATGAGCCGAGCAGGGTGGGTCGGGGGCTGGAATGCTCCCACTAATTAGCTGCTGTCAAAATAACCCCAGGTGATCGCAGGTAAGCAGACCCCCAAGATAAGCAAATCAGCAGGATGGTCTGGTATCAGTAACCCGCGTCTGCTACTTGCAAAGCAAACATCCCCCTATCTCTTTCTCTATCACCCAATCTCTCTGTCGATCTAATCATTGTCATGTATGTCTCTCTACCTACTCTGCTCAATGCAAGCACATTTTATCTGTCTTTCTGTTGGCTTGGTCATGTGTGAAACGCTCAGCGGCGGTTCCCCCCCACCTCCCGTAAATGTCTTCTGAATATTTCATCTCCGTCTCCAGTCCTGAAACTCACGGTCCCTCGAACTGCCCCGAATTACCCTTGTCTCCCCATCCGCCTGATGTCCCTGGAAGGCTTCAGACAAAAGGAAGCTGTGTGCCAATTGGGGGTTATTAGCAGAGATACACCATGCTCATTGTGGCACAACTGAGTCCTTAATGAAAGGGGAAGGCGGGGAGGGAGCAGGGAAGGACAAGGCTGAAATTCTCTGCGGCGCCTTCCAGGTTAAAGGGATCACCGGGGTCTCTCCTGGCCTCGAAAGAAGGCAAGAAGAAAAGACAAGCCCCAAAGAGAGCTATGCAAAACAGCCCCGCCGGTCAATAGGATATGGGCAAGGAAAAGAAAAAATAATTGTATTCTGTTATCAGAAGCAACATGGTCCAACAAAAGGATCGCCTTCGCCCACCTGAGAATGGAATGCGAGGCTCCATTTTGCTGCTCTGATCGTATTTGACAGCCCCCCTCGAGACTGCCTGGTTGGTATGGCAAATCGTCCTTATTACCTGCTGGG